>VUYV01000034.1:610184-640211 GCA_008711295.1 Anarhynchus alexandrinus | reverse complement strand
CTACTTTACATATGTACATTTATAAGACCTATTTCAAAGACCCGTGATTCTGTCAGGCCTCACTGTTCAATAGCTCTGAGGAAGTGATTTTACACAGTCACCACCATTAAGGCGCTGTATTTACATCTCACTGTCACTGGACTGGGAAATAATGGTGCAGTATAACAGAGCATACAGGTAATGATTTATACCGTGCCATGTAATTTTTTTCAGGTGTTCCTAATGCCTTTGTTGGTCAAATCCCTTTCTGAAGAGCCCCTATTCACCTGGACTAAAATACCCCCAAAGGGATCCAAGCATTGAAGTTCAAGGCTTTAGACTCCACAACTGCAACTATTTCTGTCTAAACTCTTCAGATACCCAACTATGCACTAGTGACAACAGCCAGAATGTCCTCAGTCGTGATGGTGTGGCAGTGTTAAGGCTTTTAGCCCTCCCCTGGGGTTTACAAAGAAGATGTTTCTGCACCAGCTAGCGGTGATAGGATATGTTTATCCCATCCAGAACACAAAGCTTTGCGTTACCCACACACATGGTGGTGACAGCATCACCTACAAGATGGGAAGTCATCTGAGAGGGAGCCTGAATGCCCATCTCTAAGCTTTAAGCAGAAAACCCTCTGTGCTCCCTGGAGCCACTGGACTACACGGAGCAGCAGTGGCGGACGGGTTGCTGTTGAAGATGTTCCATTTTGCGTAAAGCACTTATACACCCAGAGGAGCCCTATATAATCCCAGGTCAACCCCTCTACTGGCTGAGTAGCTGCTGGCTCTGCTGAGATAGAGAGAGGTGTGAGGTCCACACGCAGGTGAAAAGGCTGCAGTTGCCCATCTTTCCCACTGAGAAATGTTTAGCAAAGTTCTGGCCGTATCACCGTGGACATGGAGCATCTCTCTGCAACTGAGGGTCACATCCCCTCTCACAATAACTGAGAGACCAAAGTAAAGAAATAAATGTGGTGTTCGTTAGTGGATATTGGGCTTTTATATCTCAGACACTGTGAGTAATGTTGTGAGACTATCTTAGTTCTGTCTTTTTAGAATTTATTTTTAAATGCGCTCTTTGTAATATATCTCATGGAATAACTATTGCACAAACAGAAACAGCGCACGTTAGACAAATACAAATCACCTTTGATTTGACTGAGTCACCCCCTTCAGGGTACAATTAATTATTCAAGAAGTACACATCCAAATGTTACATAAGAGCCCTCTTCCTACTGAAATTATCAAATACGTTTAAAAATTTATTAAGGAGGAGACAAATATCTTCAAATCCCTTTGTGAACTTCTAATTATTTTCAGGATAGGGTCAAAGCCAGTATAAAACGTCCACGCGTAACTCAGCATACTGCTACACGCTGTGTGCTCACGGGCAGGCAGAGCCCCCAGACAAAATCATACCACAATCCATGAATCCTTTATGATGCAGCACTGTATCGCTGCCCTCACGGAAACCAGCGAGAGATCACATCGTTGACTTCTGTGGGAGCAGAACTGCCCCTGAGGTCACCGATGGTCCCAGCAAGACATCGTGACTCCCCGGTGCACCCTGCCCGCAGCATCCCTTTCTAGAGGAACCACTGCATGGTCTCCGTTTTGGAGCGGCAGCATCCTTCCCGGGCAGCACTAGTCCGCAGCCGCTCAAAAACCGTGGTCTGATTTCAGACAAAACCAGGGTAAAGCCTAAGTTTAAATCACTTACTAGAAGAGGTTATTGAATAAAAAATTATGACTGTTTTTCCTAGCAGTGGGAAGCAAGAATTTTAAACAATAAGCTATTAAATAACAAACATTATAATCTTTGCTGGGAAAGTATCTCCAATAATTTTCGTTATGAATAAGGGAGATAATAAAGGAGATTTACTCACAGGCTGAAAAACATATAAATTTTTTATTTCCCTAATTATTTGACAAGGGTTGCAGATCAGCCCTGTCAGCCCGGCACCGGGAAATGCTCTGTAAAAACAACAGAGGTGGATTAACCTGGTGGGGCTTCTTCACAGGTGTGCTGCAAAGCTCCAGACATTTCATCAGTCCTGCAGGGATAATTGCCAGTCTCTCGGTTCCTCCTAAAACACTTTAAACTTTCACACCACTTGGCTCTCAGAACCCGTATCGCTTAACAAATCCCATGGCATATAAGACACTTAGAAATTCTTTTTCATGCAGTTTTAAATTTTACTTCCCTGCCAGAATAGTCTTCCCTGTTTCTTCCTTTCCTTCTCAATGCTATTCTTCCCCCCACAGCTTGGGGTTTTTTTTTGCTTAATGAACCTACCACCCAAAGAGAGATATATCGGGGAGGCTGAGGGGACCTCAGTCATCCCCCCACCCCAACTAGGCTGGTGTGCCCCTGACGTCAGCACAGCCGCCATGTTTAAACCAAGGCTACCTGTGAAGTAGAAGCGCCCAGAGCACCTCAGATTTATTCTCCTGCTCCTCCTGCTCACCATTTTTGCCACTTTTTTTTCTATGCATTCGCATACCAGTGTATTTTACCACATTTCGCTCCCACAGAGGAAAGAGTTGTGCCATCGGCGGACAGGGATGATGCAAAGAAGCGCCCTGGGCCCACTGAGCGTCAGCGCTTCCACCGGTCCCTGGTGCAAGGAATAATCTGAAAAAACCAAAACATCATATTTTCTTGCTTAACAGCGCTCAGCCACCTCGGGCACTTGGCAGCACCTTTGCAAATCTGCCTTCTGCATTTTTAATAGCCAGTCCCTTACCTGATGTTGAGGCCCCTGTACGTAAATGCTGAATGCATTTAGGATTTGGCCTAAGTGTTACTGTGAAGGAGGAACTGCAAACACCTGGTGAACATGCTCAAAGCGGAATAGCTTTATAGGAGAAGGCAGAGCTCAGCGCTATAAAAACAGAATGAAAAGGGGGGAATTTTGCAGCCTGTAATGACCAACACACTGTTTTGTCTTTAGTTAACTCCTCTGCACTCCACACCTGTGAATGCTGCAGCGGTATTATTTCTCTACAAAACTGGGAGAAAATGTTCCGTAGCCATTTGGGATTCCTTTTAACATCCTTTTCCCAAGAAATCAGGCTGGTTTGCTTTCTGTTATGCCTAAGAGTCTCCAGCTAAGTGCACTGAGTGGCTGTCTTAATTCCGTAGTCCCGAAAGGACTGGACAACCCCATGTCCATTGTGCTCAGGCTCCAGCCTGCACCAGCCTGGGTTTACCTGGTGCCCACAGCAGCAGCTTTGGGGCACAGCAGCGACAAAGGTGGGGCTCATCCACCCTTTCCTTCATCCCCCAACCTGCCCTGCGTGGGCAGACCAGCCACCCACAGCCTCCTCCGGCACCTGCAACCACAACAGCACAGCCTGGGCAGAGGAGCTCCTTGTGTTTCACCAGGGCAGGTGGGACCCATTTGCAGCTCCATATGCCCATATAGCTTTCAGCTGCAGGAACCCTATATGCCCCGTCAGCCCACAGAGCTGGGTCTGGGAGAATATTCAGATTTCACCCATTCCCTCCCCTGTGTTCATGGTGAGAGCACTGCCCATGATGTCTTTATTGTATGAAGTATTGATGTTCATTGCTGGATATTTCAAACCTCTCTTTCCGCTCTCCTCTTTTGTTGCACACCCCAAGCAGCATCAGGGGGATTTCAGACAGCCTTTTTTGATTGACTTTTTTTACTTAATTATGTAATTTCTAAAACTACCATCCAGCATTATGCTTTACATTCTGCTCTCAGCTGCATTGGTTAAATCCCCACGGCCTTCAGGAGGCGTCACACAGGTAAGCAAAGAGCTGGAGGTGGCCCTAAACTGGGCGCTGAGCTCTTAGAGGACTAGACAATGGGACTTCAAACTGTGTTTAGTAAGAGGCAGTATTATATTAAGGCAGTAATCAAAAAGCTTCAAAGTGCTTCCTAACTATGTTCACAGCAAGAAAAGCTTTCTGCTTGTTGGTTTTTTTGCATCCTCAGGAACCGCATCAAAACAACACCCCCAGCAGCTCACGCTGGTGCTGAGATGAACAACAGCCAGGGACCGGTCCTGCACTCACACGTTGTGCTTCCTAAAGGTGAAATGGAATGATTCATTACTCACAAAAACGTGAAGAACCTCATACCCTGCTTGTCAGGGCAGTCCTGATTAACTGAAGCTGAAGCACAGGGTGTCATGTTGAGTCTGCGGAGCTTCAGTTCAGCAGGTGATGTCAGAGCAGCCTCAGGCTCCCAGCAGAGAGAGGGCCCATTCCTCTGGACATGGAAAGCCTCTTTCCCCCCATTAAGGGGGGAAAACAAATATGCTTAATCTTTGTGCTTGAATGTAAAAATTTCAATAGCCGCTTTCCAGAAACATTCTCTTTCCTGCATCAAATTTGCTTTCAAGCTCCATGTATTCGTACTTCCAAGTTTAACTGGAACTTACGGTTCCCCTACTGAGAGGTTCACATTTTAGACATGGGAAGAATTTCATTTCCACAACTTCATTGGCCTCTATCTACTTGAACAATGAAGGCATAAAGGTAATGCTGCAGATTTCTCTGGGACTTGTACCCATTGTAAACTGGTGCGTTTGGGACCTTCTCACCACTACTAGAGCAGGTCTCCTGAGAAGTAATAAGTACCCAAAGGTACCTGAAAGTACAGGGTCCAATTCTCTTCTCAATACAAACATTACTGTATTCAGCCACAGGCTTTAAGGTTGGAAGGAATTTGTTACTGTCTAGTCCGGCATGCTGCAGAACGAAAACCATATTGCCCCACGGGAGGCTGGGTGCACAATTTGGGGGAAGAATGAGGTGGGCAAGATGGGACCTCGCTGGAGGGAGGCATGGCAGTGTCCCTGGGGTGGCACACAGGGACTCAGGGGGCTGGGAGGACACGGAAAGCGAGGAACAGGGCAGATATCTGCGGTAGGAGCGGGAGGAGCTCTAAGACTTGCAGAAAAAAGGAAAGGAGACCCAGGCAAACAGTGTGAGACCACTGGGGTTAACTGGCAAAAAAATTCAGCACTGAAGGGACCAACTTATTTCATTTTAACGAAAGTAGAAATACGTAATTTTTACATGAACACAAGTATTCAAAGACAGATGGCATCTCAGTTATATTTTATCATGTCTGTTTTTACTGAAATCCTTTTTTTTTGTGATGATTTACTTATGACTTCAAGCAAAATTTCATTCAAAACCAGGCCCCAGTAGTGGTTTATCTTTGGTCAAGGTTTTTAAATACTGGTCAGCCATAGAAGTTTCTTCTCTCCACCTGCAGATTTCCAGACAGTCTCTATCTGCTTGTATGCTTTAGGTCATCCCATAAAAAGCCTTCCCAGCTGTTTTTCAAGGCCTGTGGCAATTTTTCCTGCATGTACCTATTGCTCAGGGGTATTTCATTTCCTCCTTCCAGAGCACTGCTCTGTGCTGCAGTCCTGGCAAAGGTGATGAAACTCCACAGAGGCCGAGAGAACATGAATCGACCCCCTCAAGGGTCCCTGTGGGGTACATAATTTCTGCGTGGAGCATCTACGGGACTGCTAGAAAAGTCACCTCCCTCTGCCGGCTCCCGGGACATTCCTCCATCAAGAGCAGCATCAGTGGGCTACATGAAGAAGAAGCTGGAGCAGCCATGCTGCAGAAGCAGCAGCAGTCTACCAGCAAGGTGATGGGTGTAGGGCACATATTGGTTGAAGTGGTCAGGACAGGAAAAATAAGTTGTGGGGTTTTTTTGGAAAACCCTGCATGACCTCAGGCAAGTTACTTTGTGCATGGTGAGACACAATAGCTTCAGGTGTCAACCAGTACCATGGTTTCATGACTGTTAAAGTATAGGTAAGTCCATGGAAATTTGTGGTTTGCAGCACGTTTGAAAGTAAAGCCACAGATATTTAAAACTAGACACCTGAAACCACAAAAATTCAGTGAAATGTGGGTCTCCATTTTATTTTACCTTAGTTTCCTGGCCACTGGAATAACCTGTAGCTTTGGAAAACTGTATGTTTGGTTAAAGTAAATTTTATTTCCGATAGTTTATTATACATGATAGATGAGTCCTCAGTAGTTGTTTGGCACACGTATATATTTGTGTACATATATATGAGCAGGGTAATTGCACAACTTCTGCAAAAAAAGCTTTTCAGTAAGGCCTTTTTTATGAAACCCACAGAGAGACACTTTATATCACAGATTCATTTTGGCTGACAAATATATTTTAAATACTGCTCCTTACATCAGCTCTGCTAGCTCTTCTTTGCTAATAAATTTGAGGTTTGGGAATCAAGACAAACAGAAGGTTCATAAGTGAAAACCTATGTGATACAAACAGTGTCGGCCATCGAGTCATAAAACTTAATGTATTGAAACCCATTAGTGGTAATTCTAGCTATATCTGGCTGTTGGAAAGAAATAGATTAAAATATTTTTAAAGGCTAAAAAATAGGCAGATATTTCTCTTGATTTAAAGTCAAGATTCAAAGTCGAGGTGAATTGTTTGCTTTCAAAGGAAAAAAGGAGAACGGATGGAAGCTGCGGTGTCAGCTGGGTGGAAGGCAGAGCTGCCCCACGGTCTTATCTCACGTGATTAATGTAAGGCTGTTTGCCACGGTGAGCACTATAGCTGCCTCGTGGCTGATGGCAAACTAAAAGCAGACTCAGAGACTAGCTTTGCTTTGAGGAGGTGGTGGGTAGGGTTCCACCACAAATGTAACAAGCTCAAACCCATCCCCGGGGCTCATATTTGGGCTCAAAGAGAGAGGTATTGTCTGTTCGTTTCACCTCTTGAGGCCATTCAAACTAATATTTTGCCCAGATGATAGAAATTTCTGTGAATGTCACATTTGAATACCCACCTTCCACTCTTAGTGAAATAACGGGAATGAGTGACGGGATGAGAACCCCTTGAGGAAGTCTTCTTGAAAGTCTTCTCCATGCCTGCGGGTACCTCTGCAAGCTGGCTTTATCTAAACTCCTTGGAATTATTTTGAAACAACCCTTTTATCAAGTAATGGAGAGCAGACTATGTATGACCTGCTAGTTTGAAAGTCCTTTTTCTCTCAAAATGCTGTTCACACTCTGGAGTGCGTTATGCAGTCCCTCTTATGTTGTGCAGCCCGGGATAATCTTTCATGGGAGTGAAGTGGATCTCAAAACCGTTCCTCGGGTTGTCTGCTCATTTCAACAAATCTGAACAAAAGCAAGAGATTTTTGCTGAAATTCTATTGTCAGAACAATTATCCTACCTTAATTAAAAGCCCAAGCTGGTAAGTCTACAAAGATAGCTTTAAAAACTTAAACTTCTGGTTATACTTCTTTTATTCAAAATTAGAATTGACCAGAAAACTTTGATTAGAAAGGCATGTAAGGGAAAAATAATTTTCTGAAAAAACAGTGTTTTCCTGGGAAAATTTCTTTTTTGCATAGGTTTGAAGTGATTCACATTTTCTGTGGACTGTCTTGAGTCTGCAGGGTTCGAGGAGTCCTGGCTTGTTTTCCCCTTCCTTTACTCTCATGGGACAGGGTCTCTAGAAAACAGTATGTCCCATCAGACAACACATGCCTCCTTCTGGACGTGTTACGCAGTGTGCTGTGGAGGTCACACCGCCCTGAATTTGTGCCAAACCCTTGCTCACAGAGGTCAAATCACCAAGCCTGAGCTGGAATCCCCATGAAGCAGTGGAAAACATCAAATGAACTTAGTGACAAGGTCAACTCATTGTGTCAAAATAAAGTACCCCGATTCTCCAAATGCTGGAGTGATTTACCCTAATATCCTTCAAAATGATACTTTTCAGCTTTTGCCCTGGCACGGGGATGGAAAGNCCATTCTATGATTCTATGATTCTATGGGGATGGAAATCAAGGGTTTAAGGCCAGCATTTGCTGCAGTCTGGATCTTTTGGGCTGTGCTCAGAAGGAGCAGCGCATGGGGGAGCATCACTGCAACATCTTCTCTCACCTTTGCGGTGCAGACCGGAGAGAATCCAAACCTCTAAAGGTCACTGAGCTTTCCTCAGGGCTCAGTTATCAAAGAGCCTGTAACTTCTGTGGTTTCAGAGCGAGAAGTGAGCTAACGACGTCCTGTGCGTGGCAGGGTGATGAATGTCTATGCCTGGGGACATTGACTCTGTACTTCAGCTTGTACAATGGTCACGAAAGAAATAGTCTCTCCCAAGACCCCTACGGGGACCAACCCTTCTCTCGCTCACTTGAGTGACTGTTTGGCCTCAGTGCTCATCCAGAAAATGCAGCAGAAATAGTTACTGGTTTTCAGCGAGCAGCCACCCAAATTCCAGTGCCTTGGGCATGCAAAACTGAACGGAGTTGAGCCTTTGCGTTTTTAAAACAGCACCCAAAAAGCTCCCTTCTGGAGCTTTCATCAGGATCATGTAAGTGGTACTTCTAGAGCTTTGCCTAGCACTTTTTTTGCTATTTTCTGTCTCTTGGTGGTACGTGTCTGCTGTGTATTTTGCTCTGATACACTGCTGAGAGCCACTCAGCTCACTGCCTCTGCATTAGCATAACATCCGCAGTGGGAAATCCCGTGACTGAGTGAATCAATATCACACACGGTCCAATTCTGGGGAGCTAGATTTAATTAGTACAAGCCATCACTGACACTACATTTTCCCATTGTTAGGCCAAATATATCCAAAAATCATCATTGTCTACTGGCTGGGGCTCAGTGCATGTGTTCACAGTTTTCTCAAGCACTCAGAAAACTGGGCTGATCCCGACTATTATGAGCCTGTCTGGCTCTCAGTGGCAAAATTCCCAGGGCTGGACCAAACAGATGGAAGTAAGAGGGAAAACTGAGTTTTGGTCTGCAAAAATTAAAAGCCATTGCCCCGTGCCAGCATGATGCTTAGCTGAACTTAGTCCCATTATGCTAATGAGGTCTTAGGGTTACATCTGCACAGACTTTTTTGCAGGATGCAGTGCTTAGGATTTGTGGGTCTGTTATTCTTTACACATAGTCATTATGGCAACAGCAGCTTTTAAATAATGCATGTTTGTTTGCATGTTTTATGGATTTCTTTTGAAGATGTGGATCTCTCTTAAAGCACTGTGCAGAGTTTGACTTTGTTTCCCTATAAGAAAAATCAAGGAAAAGGCCCTAAAGCTCCCTTGAGGTGAACTGAGCACAGCAAGGAAACAGCAGGCAGAGGGAGGTCCTGATGCAGAAGTGTGCTGTCCTTCATATCGGAACGAGAGCAATACTGAACACTGTCCTCAGCTTGCTAATGTCCCCACTTTCCTGCTATCAGCACCATTGGCACACATGGGTTTTCATCAAGGATTGGGTGGGGAGAACTTTCTGAAAAGTCTCTTATTGGAAATATTGCCTAAAAGAGGATTGTTTTAATGTGTTTGGTTTAATGTGTTAAAGTAAACATAACCAGTGGTATATTTGGGCTGTTGACCTGTCACCTTTCCCTGCCTTTATTACCGAGCGTAAAAACAGGCAGGGCACGATCTTCCCTTCCATTTGTGTTGAATCTTGGCCGAGTCAAAGTTCAGCTCAAGCATAGGACACCTCCAAACTCCTTCCCAGTAGCTCAGTTGCCCAATTTCACATAAAGCTAATAATAACAAAAGTTATATGAAAATACATTTAGCGTAGAGCAATATTCACTAACAATCTCATTAATCAGGCTCGCACTGGCTTGTCTGTAAGTGTCCCACAGAGCTGTGAACATCCAGCCCCCGAAGCCTGGGGAAGTTACCCAGCATGGGTCCCCCCATCAGTGCAGCCCCAGCCACTGCAAGCAAAGCAGGCTCTGAGCTTGTTGTCTTAAACTTTTCATACTGCAATTAAGGCACTTGGGATCTTTCCTTCCCTCCATTTTCACCTCTCTCTTTCCTTTTAAAATTGTTAATTCTACTTAGCAATGTTTTCTGGTAGACATCTTAAAATACTTTACAGAAACAAAATGAATTATGCCCCCAACCCTTCTGTGCCCCGGCATACTCCATTAGCAGAGAGGAGAAGCCGATTCACCCACTGTTAATTGATGCATCTCCTGTATTATGTAAACAGCTCAGGAAATTTGAAATATAGCGTTGCTAAGGGATTGTTTATAATCTGTTAATCCAATTAAATTTTCTGATCCTGCCAAAGTGTGTAAAGCCCTTTGTTTGAGTTACCCTTAACTTGAATCTGAATTATTCTCTGATTTTTGACCTGTGCAATCCTTGAGTACGACAATGCCATTTCAGCTGCACAGCGACATACGCCAGTGTCGAAGGTGACCCTTATGTCTATACATAAATCAAAACAAACACAAACCTGCGCCCGGCTCTTAGGAATTACTTGAAGCCCCCAGGTAAACTCCCTGCCTTTTAACATTCACGGTTGATGTCCATTACTCTTTTTAAGTAAAACAGTCAATTAAATTAATTCTATTAATGGGACTGTGTTTGTTAAGCAATGTAATAAATGTAATATACTTTCAAGGAATGATGTCAGTGCCCATTAGCTCTTTTTATTCTCTGGAAAGCATCTTTTCCCCTGCTGTCTGCCTCTGTCTCCGCACTCTTGTCTGCGTTGGTGCTACCATTGTGACCATTGCCAAACGTGGGGTCCACCACCCCAGGGGAGCCATGGAAGAGTCTGCTGGCGATGCACACACTCACCGTGCTCCTCCCCGCACTCTCAGCCTCTGTACTGCCAGCCTAATCTTTGCCTTTCATGCTTTGCTGCTCCCGGCTGGGTTTGTCAGACACAAACAGGCTCAGCACGTTTCTCCCCTTTCTTTCTTTCCTTCTTTTTTTCTTTCTTTCCTTCCCATTAGCAGGCTTGAGGCAAAGGTTCAGCTCATACAGGATTTCACTTCTGTTAAAAGCTGTTCTGCATCTGTCCTCAGGAAGCGCAAACCTTTTATCTCAAAGCAGGGCAACCGAGCACTCAAAGGAAAAAAAAAACCCAACCCTTTCAGTAGGTATATGTCACAGCTTTAATTGAATCCCTGTCATTTCAACAGGGTCTTTCAACAGCTTTGTGGACTCAGTGAGCTGATGAAAACTTAAGCTGGAAAAAGAGCTTAGTGTGGCTGCTGGCCAGGACAGCCCTCCCCCACGATACACGCCACGCCGTTGTGTTAGACAGGATTAACTGAAACGGCAGCATCTCATTTGTACGAGCGAGCGTGGCTATTGCGTAAAAAAGCCACACGACTTCATTCAAGTGCAAGCCCGTGTTTGTATCTTGTATAAGATATATTTCTGAGTCACAGAGCAAAACCTTTCTTGTTTGAGTGAGGTAAAGGTACATTTTTATTAGCCCAGCAGGTAAAACTGCAAAAATCAAACAAGTTTTCAGGTACACTGGTTCCTGAAACCGTGAAGGGACAGGAAGAAGAGTCACTTCAGAACCTAAACCAGGGTTTCTGTGCTCAAAATATTCTTAGTCTTCCAAGTCTACCAGCTGCTCTCCTGAAAGATAGTTGTCCCTTCCTACAAAAATTTGGCTTCCTTATACTCCCAGACAGTGAGGTCTACAACCGTACTGAGTATTACTGATTCATTTATGCCTCACCCTACGTGTGCACCCCATGGTGGTTTTGTCTAGACTGTCTCATGCAGTAAGGTCCCCTCAAAAGACTGAAAGCTTTTAAATTCAAAAAACACAAGTAGCATTCAAATTAAAATTTGAATCTTTTAAAATAAAAATCAGTGGCTAGGCCAGATAGACAGAAATAAAAATATTTCTTTTTTTTTTTCTATATACTTGTGTAATATGTAACCTCACCCTGCCCATCCTTGAAGGTATGCTCAAGGGCAAGTCCTTGTTTCCAGCTAACTCAATGTCTGGAAAGCAACATACTCTGCCTGGTGTCTTCTGGTCCTTAGGCAAGTCCTCTTTCCCTGGGAAGTCCACCTGTATCTGGTCCTCCATGTAATCTTTTTGCCTCTTTGCATAAGAGAGGGATCCTCAGCTTCATGCTTCAATCTGCTACTCACTCCACTCTTCGGTCTCTGAAACCATCTCTCCTGGAGCAGGAGGGACATGGTTCCAAGGAAAGGCACTGTCTCCCCCAGCCTGGAGCAGACGCCTCCCCAGCCAGCCGTCCTGCAGGAATATAGTTCAATGAGTTGTCCCTCATACCTCCATCATGGCAGCTTAGAAATGGTATGGATGCAAATAGGGTTGAAACAAAAAACACTGATATTTAATTTTTCCCTGGAACACAGACACAGTTTCTGAAATGAAATACGCTCAGTTGTGAGCCAGACATCTGTAAGAGCCATGAGGCTGGAAGAGTCCATTTCATAGAGTGGCTGCTTTGGCTTCCTCAGAGTCCCGGTGGGACAAGGCAAACCCTTGGCCTTGGGACAGTCCAAGATTTTCCATAAACCCTACCTCATTACAGAGCAGACCTTTTTTCATGTATATGATCAAAAGGCTCTCACTTTTTATTTAAATTCCCATGCAAGGCCTGATTTAGCTTAGTTTTTACCATTTTTTACTTTATGTTTGTACTTTCTGAATTCCAAGGTGTATTTTTTTGTTCTTCACAGACTCACTCCATATTCTATTCTTTTGGAAGTGAATATTCACCTGATTCTGTAATATTCACCTGCAATCAACAACTGCAGCTCTGTTCTTAGAAGCATTTATCCCTTGCTTGAGATGGATGTTCCAAATGTTATTCGAATCTTTGACTTCAAGGAATATCAAGTTCTCTTCACATTCAAGACCTTAAGCCCATCTGCTCACTTGGCTGAACTAAGCAGGTCCTTTCATTTCTCAGAATATTTTCCTTTCACTTCTAAGGACATTCTCTTCTGATCTGGTCTTGAAGAACGCCAGGCATTTACAACATGTCATGTTACTAAATTACAGACATGAAAGAGCTCAGTGTTCAGTCTGCCTCGGAACAAGTGAGTAGCAAAGGAGGAGGGTGGGGAAGAACTGAGGCACAGTTGTTGTTCTTTGTCTCTTTGCCTCTTTCCTGCTTGGTCTTCATGGATTAGGTTATTTCACCTAGAGCAGAATATAAACAACGTGAGGGAGTGTCAGAGGCATCCCTGGGTTGACCAAGTAGATCATCAAAACTTGTTAACACAGTAGTCTCAGCTCCAGTGTCTCTGGGTAACAGGATAGATATGATAAATTAACTGTGGCTTCCAGGGCAGCTGAAAACTCATTGAATTGGAAGATCTATAGTTGAGGCTGTCCTCAAACTCTGGACAATTTCCCCCAAAGCCACCCGGGGTTCTCACTCTGCACCTCTGAAATGGTTCCTCTCCACCATATTGCAAAACTAGTCCTGTTCTCATCTTGAAATGATGGTTTCCCCACTGTCTGCAATGATGTTACTCCCCTGCCATCCTCATGGCCTGCTGGTTACCTCCCAGGGTGTCGTTCGGAGGTGCAACCCTCTTTGAAGGCTGGTGGGTCCTTCTCCTGTTGGCACACCCATTCTAAGGAACTTATTAGTAACACAGCTTCAATGACTGTTTCTGTGATTACTTGCATAGTTAAATATCTTTTCCAGATGCCTGTTCAAATTAAAACTCTGTTCCTTCTTTCTGGTACTACTCACAGAGGTCTAGTGCTCAGCTCAGACTCTCCTCTCTGACCTCCTCTCTCAGCCACTTCAGGTGAGAGCACCATCTTGACTTTTGCTTGGGCTGAAACCGAGTGTGTGTCTGCAATGCTGTCTTGCACTGCTCTTGCTCAGACCTTGACAAATCCGTTTTGCCATTTTCATAGCCACAAAGAATGCTGCTGCTAAAAATAATTTCTATGCATACTGTTTTAACCACGCCAAGTCTTCCTGTAGAGCTGCCTCTGGGTCATTTTTGTCTGTTACATCCAGTGACCTCAAGCCTCTTTAGGATTTACCTCTATAGATCTTGTAACATTTACTGACAGTCACCTATGTGAGTCTTCTTTTATTTTGAATGAACTAGCAAAAAATTGCAATTGTCATCTAATTAAACATCACCTAGCAGACAATAAGACTGATGTCATCAAACTGAAGCTCTCCTTTCAAAGAAAGATTTTATCTTGGCTCAAATAAATTTGACATTGTCTGCGTAAGACCAACTGCTTTTTTTCTCATTGCAGCTTTCATATATCACTTATTTTCAAGATAGCAGCTATGGTAAACCAAAGGAAATTAGAAGATTGGGGGGCCTTAACTTTTACTGCCGAGAGCAGAAAGAACATTTTTTCACACTGTTTCTTTCAGGTGAGTATATGTGTTACCCAAAAAGTTTCTTCATAGGTACCTTTCCCACCACATCCAGTTCCCAGACCTGTCTGCAGAGTGGGGTGAAGAACTGCAAAGCAGGAGAGGACGTGTCCAGCCAAGCTGAGAGGCACGTACATGAATGCCACTGCCCCCCAATACACCACTAATGGGAATGATCTGGCTAAGATGCCTCCTCTAAGCAAGGAATAACTTGAGTGACGAGGTGGGCCCTTGTTTCCCTCCCATATGGGTTACTCTGGTGCTTTAGCTTTGTGCTAAACTAGCAAATACTGACAGAAGGTGCAGTCAGACTGGCAAACAGGGGAAAATAATCCAATGTAGTTGCCTGCTCAGACTTTGTTCATATGTGCTTAAAAGGAGAAATAACTCAGACCTGATGAATATCTGCAGACATGACTGTGAAGCTTCACTGACTTTAACACCTTCTGAAGTACAAACCCAGCTTTCTTCCAAAGTAGTGCAGAACACAGTAATCCCAGAAAGGGAAAAAATAAACTATGCAGAAGAATTTTCTTTCCATAAGGCAATCTCAAGATGTGATGCCCAGTGTCCCCAAAATAACACATGCAAAATCCATTTTCCTCCCTAGCTGCAGACTGCCCACCCCCAGAGTGGGTGAGGGTCTCCCCACCTGTGCGGGGAGACATCTAGCCAGAGAGTGAGGAAACAGTCCCTTAACTATTGAATTGAGTAAAACTATCCCAAAAACTCCTGTGCAGAAAGAATAAAGGACATGTATTGCATTTATAAAGCTACCTAAAGGTACCAAATGTCACTGTACAAATGATGACTGAAGACACAGCAACTCCAAGGTATCCTATATTTATCAGAATACTACATGGGAGCCCCCTGCTACCACTGTGAAAATGAAAACTTTCATATTTCTTATTTGGTGTTATGTCATTCCTCAATGCCTATTACTTCTTGAAAGTCAGAAATTTATTGGCATTCCCTCAATAGATTTTTTTCCCCTGAGGTCTAAATGGAAAACCAGCTACTATTACCTCAGAAGGGACTCCACTTATGGTTTATGGATTTTTGTTTGTTTGCTTTGCTTTCTTATGATATATTTGTAGATAAGCACCTCACTAAACAATGTTAAATCTTTGTTTTAGGTTATTAGTACATTGCAGACAGCAGACATACAAGATCGGACTGTTGTAATTGTAAAGTTGTATCATGGAGTAACATTAACTACCTTGTGCAATAGTACTCACAGAGTGCAAGAATCTCGTCACCTTTCCTACCTTCATCCTTTTGAAGGAACTAAATTGCAGTAGGACAGTCTTACCTAATATAGGAAAATATGTAGTGGAAACTGGTAAGCACTTTAGGACTCTGCGAACTTCTGGATGGAGACAGAACCATCAAGCAAGGAAGTGCCCCACTTCACATCTTTAAAGTTGGCAAAATGAGATACCTTATGAGTCTGAAACTTTTTGGGCAGATAAGAAGAAGAGGTTGGCATTGTTGGCAGAACATTCCAAAAGAAGGGATGAGCCATCCATAGGCACCTTGTGTTACCGTGCCATAGGTGGCAGTTATCTATACAACAAATGCTCACTTCCGCTTTCCTATAGCTGTTACGTGATACCAACATTAATAGCCTTATTTTATTTTCAGATATTCTGGACAGAAATAGTTTGCCATCTTCAAAATAGTCTCGCAAGCAATGGGTAGTTCCCTCTTCCATTTTGTACTAACAAATATTACAAAAGCTTTGATGTTGCTGTGTTTGAGGCATTAGTGCCTATGAAGAAAAAAACACCCTTTTCAACTCTTTTTTTCCTCTATTGAAAGATGAACCTATTTATTGTAGAGAATCTATCTTCATAAGGGAAGAAAAGCTTTGTATATTTTAGCTATGGCTGGTGAAAGACAGGACTATTAAATCAGCTGTAAGAATCCAGTGACTTCTTTGCCACACTGCTTGACTTCTGCAGCAGCCCCTTTCTCACTGTGTGTGCAGACTCCAAGGGAAAAAAACTCGTAGGCGCAAGGACAGCAATGCTTTTGTGACATTTGTTTTGAATGCTCTCTTGCACCTGCAAGTTAATCAGAATCAAGTAAAAACCTTTTTCCAAACAAACTACAATAAGTCTCAAGGAAATTATCACTATCTTTATTGATACTTATAAAACCAAACCTATGTTTCTTTAAAATCCGGTGCCTTCTTTTTTGGGGTGTATCTTACTGTGGTCATATAGCCATTGTCATAATCCATAATCCATCATTAAATCATTCAAGTCTGGAAAGGATTTCAGAAGGTCTTGTGTTGAAATCAGGAGTTCAGACTAGGGCCTGGAACTGGGTGAAGTATTCTAGATATGGTCTACTGAGTGGTCAGTAAAGGGCATTTACTCAGCCTAACTACTTCCCTCAGTTTCTGGCCCTGTGCCCATTGACACAGCCCAGGATGCTGTCAGCCTTCATCCCTGCCGAGGCATGCTGGTGGCTCATGTCTGGCCCACTGCCCACCAAGGGCCTCAGGCCCTTCTCAGCAGCACTACTTCCCAGCTAGTCAGTCCGCAGCTTGCACCTCTCCTGGGGGTCAGTTCTTCTCCAGTGCTTTGCATATGTCCTTGTTGAATTTCATAAAGTCCCTGTTGACCTCTTCCTCCAGCCTGGCTAGGACCTCTGGATGACAGCCCTGCCCTGCAGCGTATCAACAGGACCCCTCAATTTCATGTCATCCTCTGACTTGATGAGGGGACATCCTGTGTCCTCCAGGTCACCGACAAAGATATGAGATAGGACGGGTCTCAGGACAGACCCCTGGGAATTCAGTTCATAACCATCCTCCTGGTAGAGTCTGATGACCCATTAGTCACTACCTCAGTTTTTCATCCACCTGGTTGTTCACTGGTCTAGACTGCAGTGTCTCACTGGATACGAGGATACTACAGGAGATAGTATTGAAGGCCTCACTATGATTAGCATAAATTACATCCACTGCTTTCCCCTTCTCCACAAATCTAGTCCTTTCATCACAGAAGGCAAACAGGTGGGTCAGACATGATTTACCCATAGCAAATCTACACCTACTGTCCCCAGTTCTTCCCTCTCCTTCATGTGCCCAGGAACAGCTTTCCAGAGGACATAGTCCATGATTTTCCCAGGAAACGGGGTGAGGCTGACCGATCTGTAGCTTCCTGGCTTGTACTTCTTGCCCTCTTTAAAGGTGGGTGCAAAGGTTGTCATTCCACAGTCACTGCAGACCCGCCCCCAATTCGTACAACCTCTCTGAGATGCTGGAGAGAGGCTTTGCAATGACTTCCAGAGTCTCTGTGTCTCTGCAGAGCGGTCTAAAATTTTGAGCCATGTTGAGTTCTTTACTCATGCCAGGTTCTCATTGTCACACAATGAATAATGCAATGTCGTACTCATACAAAAACATACATTCGTGCCCGCTCTGTTTCTTTTCCCAGGGACTCTTGCACAAGCAGCATGTTCCTACATGATTCAGAGTTATGTCTGTTGCTGTTCCTGACATTTCCATCAGAAATGGTGTGATTCTGTCTCAATGTTACATGACGCACACTTCATTCAGCAAGTCATGCTGGGCAATGGCTGTCCTCAACACAGGCTTGGACGAAGTCTGTACGTGCCCAGTGCCCTTTCTCTGAACATACTTGTGATACCCTCCTGAAAGGGTCCTTTCCTCATTCAGAAGAAAGACCCAAGTGCAGGTCAACAAGACCACGATGGATGCACTACTTAGACCACTGACTGAAGTAGGGTGTGGGATGGAGGTCCGGGGGCTCATAGCTGTCGTGTTTAGGAAAGGCCTTCTGCTCAGCTAATGGAAGAGGCTGTGAGTACCAAGTATTCCAGCAGACCCAGGTCCAGCCCCAGGGGCAGCCGCAGCCAGTGCCCAGGAACTCCTGGTAGGTTGTTTTCCCAGGACATACTCATAGATGTGCTGCCACAGATGTGCTCTCTGTCCCAGTCCCTATTTAAGTTCATGGGGAATATATCCATCTGTCTCAATATAGATATCAACCTTGCAGAGCTACAGTTACGGGTAAGTGACTTCTGTTTCTATCATGATATTAAGAGAGGGAGGAGAGGGGAGGGACAAGACCAGGAGCTCGCCCCAGCTTCGAATGCCTGCGCGTCCTGCTGGGAGGCCAGGTGACAGCAGCCAGGTCCACACGTCTGATTTATTCCTTCCAGGGATACTGAGAATGGAGCTTTATTTACAGCTTCTGGGTTATTCTTTGGAGTGGAGGCTGGCATGCCTTGTATACCTCAGCAGAGAATTGCATCCCATCTTGCTACCCCAGGATGTACTGAAAGCTCACAGCTGTAAATTTACAGATGTTTTTTCCAGGTACTGATTTTTCTCCCATGGGGGAAGGCAGTGGCAGGCACGCTCTGCTCCTTCAGTGGTCCTCTAGGGCTGGGCGAGTAATGCAGTTTTATGGTGATTCACAACCTGGGGAGTAATAACGCAACTTGAACACCACAAACATAAAACTTCTTGGCTGAAGAAGCATTCTCCCATTTTGGTCGGGAGAACGTTTTCTCATGGGAGCAGATATTTTTCTAGCTGTAGTTGCCAGAGATGTTCTTTATTGCATGAACATGCCACAAAATTTACTATCACAGTTAGACAGCTGTCATGATGTTCAGATTTTGGATATGACACTGTACCACGAGTTTTATTTTCATCTGTGCGAAATGACTGAGTAATATTCTGCAGTAGTACAACATATAAATAATTCAGCTGCTTAGAGAGTGTTACAAATGAAAATAGAAATTATTTAACATCACTTTTTAATTTGAAGTAAGACCAGCTACTCAGTTTTAATATTCTTGGCTCTAATTTAATGTATATTCTTTCCTTGTGTCTCCCTTTCTTCATAAGTGACAAATAAAGGATTTTTCCTCCAGGAGATACTGCGTTTGTATTGACATTGATAAAAACAATTTTTTTTTGTAATTTTTAATTAAATCAGTAGGATATGTCTTTCCCTGTTCTTTATTCCTGCAACTTCCTCCAGTATTCACTGTAGAATATTACAGGAGGAAAAATAATTCTGTGGTAGAAATATAGGATTATTATCAGAAGATATCAGTTCGCTTTGTGCTTTTTAGAGTTTTCATTACACTTCAGAAATGCAGATATTTACCAACGTTGCAAGGTAGTTTGAGTTTTAATTTTCTTTGCTTAGATTCTTAGACCCTTTAATAGCGGGCACTTTATTCAGATAAAGTACTGCTTCCCATCTATTTTTGCAGGGTGTCAGTCTGACGGTATTTCTCTTTGATTTACCAAGTCATTAAACACTGCGAGATGCTAGCTGGTGTTAACAATCGCGCTCATATAGCTCTACCAAAAGTGGTTCAAACGGTTATTGTCACCTGGAGGCCATTTCCTCCAGCGCTGAAAACATCAAAACTGATTGTGTGAGCACTCCAGGCTGCTTCACAGCAAAGTAACCATAAATTAACTCAAATGGTCTTCGGCCTCAGAGGTCAGGCAGCAGTGGGGTAAAGTGAAAACTGCCAAAAGGCAAGCTAAATTATACCTTACAATTACCTTACATTTTCTTTACTTTGCAATGAATAGAAAGCCCTTCTTAAGCCATACAAATTGAAAGAGAAAAATAAAAGATAGAGGGTGGACAGTAAGGGAAGAGGGGGAGCAGTTTGTAAACATTCTAGGCACAGTCCTTGACTAAACGCTTAAGCTGACTTTTTTTGGCAGGATAGTTTTGGGGTGTGATGGCAAAGGCAGGATGGATGGTCAGAAGCAGGCTGTGGAAAGAGAAACCTGAAGAAAGAATAAAAATCAGCTCAATGAGGAAGGGCATAATTCCAGCTCATGGAATGAATTGGCTTCAGAAATGGTGGGTCTGATAGCAACAACTTCAAATAAATCTCTTGAGCTGGGAGTGGTGATTGAGAAAGCGAGCCAGGCAGTTGAACGTGTAGCTTGTCATTCATGTTGGTTAAGTGGCTGCGGACATTATTTATTTCCAAACTGGCAGTGTGTATAGCTCAGCTGTGCTAAAGACGAGCAAGTGTGCCTGTCACAAGTGTCCCTGCCTCTGCACAGGCTCAGCAAAAGGCTGTCGGGGGCAGGAGGTACCCAGAGCGCATGGGCTCCCCCTCCGCTGTTATCTCAGAGGATGCACTGGCACAAAGTGATAGGCCACGGAGCATATGGCAACTGTGGTGCCACAGAGAGGACTGAATTTGCCACTAGAGAAAAAGGCAATGAGGGGGAAATGAGGACAGCTGCTGAATCTACTTACTCGATTCAACACAGAAAAAGACACCAACAAATGCCTTTTATGCTGTTAATATTGTTCCACTCTATAAGCTTTTACAATTCTATTGCAAAAACATCAAATATCAATTTATTTGTATAATGCGCTCACTGAGGTACATCATACATTTACTGAGCAGTTGAGGCTTATCACACTGCAGTCTGCAAGCTCCCTTCGTGCCAGCGCGTAACTGATGATAGGAACGTTTCCCTGCCGGATCCCCAGCCCAGTCTGTAGGGTGTCTCGAAGCAGTAAGAACCCCCTGCACATCTGCATCATCTTATTTACACTCATAAATCCAGTTGGATGCCTGTTTGGCTGGCTCAGAAATAGCTCGGAAAAGAACTATTTCTGCATTGAATTGTGCCAGTTATTCCACCAAACGTGAGGTGTTTCTCCCTGCCTCCTCCTTATTCTTTTTCAAATCTGGAAATTGTCTTCTCGGTTGCAAAGGGAATTTTCTGATTTCAGCATCCTTACCCTAAAGGTGAAAACCAATATACGTTCAGTTTGTGCTCTTGTAGGTGTGCTCATCCCTTCTCTTTGCATTACATGCACGTGTCCTCTGCAAGCTCTTTTTAGTAATCCTTAACCCAAGTGGAAACTCTCCTCCTCTCCTCAGACCCTGTTTCAGCCCATTTGCTCCCATGAATAACTCTCTTGTTAATGGCAGAGCATTCCCATCCCCATCAAGGAACAGATGGTGGGAGTTTATAACTGCATGATGAAAGCAAACTCTGTTTATGACAACGTGTAACTTTGATTCCTAACTTAGGGCATGTTCTAATTACGTTTTCCATTTGCAGCTCTGTGTTTATTTCCACATTCAGTTCTAAATTGGTTCTACCATCGATATTAAAATGTCATCCTTTCAGCTGCTCAGCTGGATTCAAGAATCCCACTTCTTGTGGTTGTCATGGACCAGCATTGTGTTTTCAATTTATGACCATATATTATAATACAGAGAGACCAACACTACCCTAGTAAAGCTTTGTTTAACTGACATTATTATGACATGTAAGAGAATAGGAATAATAGTACAATCTATTTGACCATAAGGAATTAATTACTAGAGCAAGATGCAGACCACACAAACCACTCCTGATCTCCTTTCTCCTTCTTCTTTCTGCTCAGTTTTTCATGGCAACGAGCACGCCTGCAGCCTAACTCCAGCTGTCACGGGACCTTTCCTTCTATTCATAGGAGTAACTATTGATTTTAGGACGATAGAAGATTGATCGCTGCTGAGTCTGCATGTGGGACTGAGGCACCAAAATCCAATTTAAGGAGGCTTCAGGCAACCTGTGATGTGATCCTTTAGTTATTAGTGAAAAGAAATATTTTGCTCGTATTTCTCAGGTAATCACTTGTATCTACCACAAAGTTCGGTTTCACTCAGCCCATTCCCAGAGGAGAGTCGTGTTTAGTCTCTTATGCTGGCTGATATACGTGTGCATATGTGTATATATATACACACACATGTTATGTATATGTATGTATACATATTTTATATACATATGTATATACACATATGTTGCTTTTTTCCCAATAACCCAGACCACTTAAAAAATGTGCTTTGTAGTTGGAACAAGAGATTCAAGAAGTGGCTAGAACTGTTTGCCTTTAAAACTTCATTTTTTACAAAAATTGTTTCTATACTTTTTTTTTGCCAACATACATTTCAATGGCATTTTAACAGTCAAAATTTTCCATTTCGAATTTTGTTAATGGCAAAATGTCCATTTTTGACCTTGTTCTGGATTAAGCTAAGTTATATTCAAAAATTCATTTTAGAACACTATTTTCCACAGTCTATAACATTTTAATGCAAACTTAATAAATCACAAAATAATCCATATAATCAAAATTAAGGAAGTAATCACTAATAGAAATGAAGCTTTTCTTGGTGCCAAACATCCGAAAAAAAGGTCAAGAAATCTCTGACAAGCAACAGCAAGGACCAGTGGTGGGAATGGAGCTGCAGAGCAGATGGCTGCACTGTGTGCCAGAGCCTCTTGGGAACACAGCTTTGTCCCCCTGTACTCAGTGCTGGTGAGGCCCCACTGTGCTCAGTACTGTGTTCAGTTTTGGACCCCTCACTACAAGAAAGACATTGAGATTCTGGAGCATGATTCTGGAGTTAAATCCATTCAGCGGCTGGTCACAAGTGGTGTTCCTCAGACTCTGTATGGGGGCTGGTTCTGTTTAATATCTTTATCAAAGACCTGGATGAGAGGATCGAGTGCACCCTCAGTAAGTTTGCAGAGAATGCCAAGTTGGGGAAGAGTGTTGATCTGCTTGAGGGTAGGAAGGTTCTACAAAGGGATCTGGACAGGCTGGATCAATAGGCTGAGGCCAATGGTGTGAGGTTCAACAAGGCCAAGTGCCAGGTCCTGCTTTTGGGTCACAACAACCCCATGCAGCACTACAGGCTTGGGGAGGAGTGGCTGGAAAGCTGCCCAGTGGAAAAGGACCTGGGGGTGTTCGTTGACAGACGGCTGAATATGAGCCAGCAGTGTGCCCAGGTGGCCAAGAAGGCCAACAGCATCCTGGCCTGTATCAGGAAGCAGAACTAGGGAGGTGATCATCCCCCTGTACTCAGCACTGGTGAGGCTGCACCTCGAGTACTGTGTTCAGTTTTGGGCCCCTCACTACAAGAAAGACATTGAGATTCTGGAGCATGTCCAAAGAGCAACAAAGTTGGTGAGGGGTCTGGAGCACAAGTCTTATGAGGAGTGGCTGAGGGAACTGGGGTTGTTTGGTCTGGAGAAAAGGAGGCTGAGCGGAGACCTTATCGCTCTCTACAACTACCTGAAAGGAGGTTGTAGTGAGGTGGGGGTCAGCCTCTTTTGCCAAGAAACAAGCAACAGGACAAGAGGAAACAGCCTCAAGTTGTGTTAGATTGGATATTAGGAAAAATTTCTTCACCAAAAGGATTATCAAGCATTGGAATAGGCTGCCCAGGGAAGTGGTTGAGTCACCATCTCTGGAAGTATTTAAAAAATGTGTAGATGTGGTGCTGAGGGACACGGTTTAGTGGTGGACATGGTAGTGCTAGGTTAACAGTTGGACTCGATGATCTTAAAGGTCTTTTCCAACCTAAGCGATTCTATGATTCTCTGATGGAGTCTGAAAAAGTCTGCATTTTTCAGCTATGCCACCAGCAGCATAGCTGCACAGATTGTCCTAGCAGCACTAATTGCCCTGATCCTTCCATTTCGCCTGCCACTTGCTGTCACCCATTGGGGACCCTTTTCTCCCATCTTTGCTCTTGGCAACAGTAGTTTCCTATAAAATAAACTCAACATAAATAAACATTGTACAAAGCATAGCTGATGAGCAAGTAGAAGTATTTGTTCCAAGAAGGAATGGATTTTTGTTTCCAATTACTTTTACTCCATTATTCATCACAAAGCCTGTGCATGAAAATTTTGCATCAGAAATTTAGGCGATTCAGCCAGTGGATTAGACCTCAAATTCATTCATGCACAAAGCCTTTCGGACCAGAATATTGAAACGATCTCTTGAAGATAAAAGCTTAAGACACAATGAGCGTGTCCTGCTGCCTAACTGCATGTATTTATGAAGAGAAGAAAATTTCATGAGCAGCTCATGAAACTCCTTCTACAAAGAAGCTTTTCTTAGAGGATCATGGGTAGAGTTTGACAAAGATAGCTACCCTTTCTAAATGCATTTTCTTTGAGACAGAAAGTTGCAGTCTATACAAGAAAAAGGAATTGATGTCAGCCAAGTTGAATAACATAAAACTTTGATCCCAGGTTCAAACTGTACCAGTAAAATCACTGTGAGCTATATTTGTAGTGTTAGTGCCATGACAGTCAAATCCTTGTTTTTTGCAATAACGTAGTAATTTGGGATGTTTCTTGAACAACAAGAGATGTTGCTGAAATGAAAGTAGTTGGCTATACCCACTATCGAACTTGCTGCTCTTCAAAATTCCCTGGCTGAAGTATTGACATGCCATTAATCATTCCATGGCTGACTTTTTCTCTCAATTTCAGTGAAGAGCATTGTAGCTTTCCAGGAGTTAAGTCCTTAGCTGGTATGTTCCATCATACCCTCCCTGAAGTTTTCCTAAATTTTTTTTATTAAATAAAGATAATTATAAGTTACTATATGGACCAGAGCCAGAAAACATCATGTATGAACTTTGGAGTATGTAAGGCAGTCAGCAGTATTTCTCTACTTTCATCATATGATTTTTTTCCCTTTCATTGCTGCCAATGCAAAATTCCTGCTGAGCTTTGTTCAAGTGTTTGATGTGTACCCAGGTAAATGTTTAAAATCGGGTGTAAAGGTTTATGAACACAAACTGACCTCTACCTGACTCTAGGAACGGACTCAGTAGGAAGGAGTAGCTGGTTTGTGTGTGCATGAAGCTTGGAGGACACCAGGTCTAGGCAATGAATAGAGATAACAAGGGTCAGGGAGGAAGATGGACAAGGACCAGACCTTGGTGAAGTTATAAAATGGTGACCTTGCAGGAGCCAGGAAGCTCTTTTGAATCTCTGAAGAGATTTTAGGCATAAAATTCAAGACACAGCAGCTGACCAACTGAATTTATTACTGAAATGACTTGCTGTACAAGCTTCCTGTATCCTGCCCTAGCCTGGGCATTGCACTGTGTATTTACACCACATATTTTAAGAATTTCACTGAGGCATCAGGGCTAAAATTGGCATCAGGGGAGGGCAGGGACACGGTGGGGAGGCATCTTGGTATCAGTTATGTCAGGCTGATTGCAGCTCTCTGAGGTCAGAGGTGGGTTTTCAGCAGCTGTCGCAGTAGCTGCTGAAAAACATTCAGTTTTAATCTGGACGTGCCAAATCTGGAGCTTTTGTGTCTCAGCCACCAGAGAAATAATTTTCTCTAAGGATTTTCTCTCACCTCAGTTGTGTGTTTGACCCTCAATAGACAATTACCGTGCCACCTGCTGTGTTTGCTTGGTGGCAGAGACAAATAGATTAATTTGCACCATCTCAAGTTCTGTTGCAAAACTTCTCTTTTGCTGTTCCACAGTGAACCCTACAGACTGAGAGCAAAACAAATCACATCTCTCTGCCCGTGCAGAGCGGTCACATCTTGAGTAGAAGAGGACACCGGGCTGAGGCAGCTGTGCAGTGGGGTTGAGACTCTGGTGGTGTCAGCAGAGATTGGTGCCTGCCTGCCTGATATTAAGGACCAAAAGTCTGTTAGTTTGATAACACATTATGTGCTGTGACAGCCATTTTCAGTGGCTCTCCACTGGCAGACAGGTATTTATGAGCATATCCCATCCAGGCAAACTTTCTGCCACTGGGGTGGGTAGCCCAGATTTTGTCCAACCACCTCTCTTTCTCCCTAGCAGATATGTCTCTAGTTTCAGTGAGTTTTATGTACTTTCTTCTCTATAGAAATGGGGTGAAAGACACATGAATTAAATGCATTGTATCTACTACAATAGAGCGTGGCTCTTTTGAACCTGTTTTAAAATTCCCTCAGACCTTCGTGATCTTTTGGTATTAAAGTCTCTTTAAGAGTCCAGCTATTTTCTAGATTTCCTTTCTCCAATTTTTTGTTTGTTTATCTTTGCTGAACTGAAAACAATTAATAGGGTGAAAACAGTAAGAAATGTTTTAGCCAGTTAACAAAATTGCTACCATGTGTTGTCACCATGCTCAGAGTGTGTTTCTGAGGAAACATCCCCTAGCAATCCTGACTCTACCAACAGCACCAACTACATCTCTCCTCACTATGAACGCAGCGTAGGCTCCCTGCTCACACGTAAACCCTCTGCAGAGACACAAAAAATTCAGTGGCTTAGACTACAGCTGAGTCCCAGACCAATAGGTTTAGGGAAAGCCAGGAATATCCGTGAGCTACCTTCTGGGTCTAAGATCGGCAGCAATAGTTGGTAGATCCCAAGGATGCTCTCAGGTTATGGAAGTTGCAGGTTTTTTGAAGGATGGGTGAGAAAAGTGAAACTTTGTACATACATACCTAGTCTAGTCTTAACTATATAAAAGAGGGGTTCAAGCTGGTCTTCTCAAGGCGGGAGGGGGGAGAGGAAGATGAGCATCTCCAGACAGCCACTAATGCCCTTGTAGAAGAACCAGCGTTACAGTTTTATGGACTGAATCGATGGACTGCAGAGGGAGCTTAGTTAACAAGCTGTGAGTACCTTCTAAGTGGGTACCAGTTATTCCCACTGCATGTGGCAGACTGCACGGATTGCCAGATGATTGTTATTTCTGGAGGCAGATGTTGGAGCAAACCATAGGAGTCTTCAGAACATAATAGGGATTAGTGACTGGTGGAAAGCTTTCTAGTTATGAAATTCTTCCATTGAAGAATTTGTAGTGCATTAGAGTCTCCAAACACATTGTCAAAATCTTACGATAATTAAATCTGAGAAACAGAGGACATGAAGTGTACAGCTGAGGAAAACTGTCTTATTTGCTAAAAAGACCATTTTTAAAATTAATAGGTCCAAATAGTTATCCACTGAATTTTGGCGGGTTTTCCTGTCTCTTCCTGAGCATGCCCTATAATAACATGCTTTTTAATACTGTACTGAACTATTGCAGCATGTTTGTTAAGGGCCATACAGCCTGTTTCCAATTACAGCAGCCATTGCAGATGAAAGAATAATTTTACCAGTGGCACACTCCATAATAAGGATGTGTGACCTGGAGAGGAGGTGGAAATTAGTTTCTTCTCAGAATTTTTATTACAGAATATCCTCTTTTGAAGATCATACTTCTAGGAGTTGCCCATGGGGAAGACTAAACACTAAGTGCTGAGACTAGCAGCATACATAAGACTCACTAAGAACCCAATGTCCTTGCCCATAAAATGACTTACTTTAGCTATTCCAGAAATTAGAGCTGTCTACACATGAAATAGATGGGGAACAGAACAGTTGTTTACTCATCCTAACAGTCAGATAGCACTGATATATGAGTGATCTTGGATAGAAAGTGATAAGCGCAGGCATTAATCAAAACCACTTAGAGTTGCGGGAAACTTCATGGAAGCGGGAATTACTGCTATTGTCACCTGTCAACTTTCATTTCTTGAAATCAGGCCTGTGTAGAAACAGCTGTCAAAATAAGATTTAAGTATCTATGGAAAATCTAAACCTGACTGAGGTAAATAAAATAGCTACTTCTGTTTATTATTGAAATCGCCAGCTGGGAAATTGGCCATAATCATTTGGAACTGCTACAAATTGGTTTCAAATTATGGGAGTGAAGCGGGAGGTAGTTGAACCACCAGTTCAGCTGGAGGAAAAAGTGTGAATATCACACCTGGCTCAATCTGTGCTAGAGTCACCCATGCAAGGACTGGCCATCACAAGGGGATCCAGCTTAGGTTTATCTTCAGTGGAAAGCACTAGGAACAGGTATTTTCTCATAGTCAATTACAGATGCCTCAGCCACCTTCTCATTTGGTGTTCGTCTTCTGATAATTGCTCTACACTGTGTTTTCCCACTGGGATAAGTCTTCATCACGCTAAGTCTGATCTTCTCCATTTTTACAATAATGTCTCCAAACAGATATTTCCACCTTCACCGTGGATTTGCACCATTTTATATGAAAGGAGAATCAGTCTTAGTAAAATCAATTTCTCTGCTACACAATATGTCTTTGCATGCTTGTCTGTATGTAGATTTGTATTTGAAGTGGGCAATGTAGCTACCCTTTCCCACCATGATTTAGGCTTTCAGGGACTTTGTGGAGAAGGGATACCTGGTGGTGGCTGAATCTTGACAGCAGCAAGGACCAGATCCACACCTCACCAGTCTTGCTGGTGGACAACTTTCTCGGTGCCACAGCCCCCCTGCTCAGCCTGCTTTTCCCTCTGTCCTTACTTGCCCCATGTCCATATCACCACCTTTTCTCCTCACGGTGACTTCTTCATACTTGCTACTGCAGGTAGGTGAGGACAGGGGGCTCCTTCATCCATTTGGGTAGCAGCCACCCTCCAAGAAGAGGAGCTGACTCAGCCAGCAGCACCTCTGGGGCTGCCCAGTGGACCACACTCCTTTAGATACATCAAAGTTTTCTGTCAAATACAACTAAGTAATTCTTGGACTGCAAATCCCGGGCATGCTGTGAGAAGGTGTACAACTTGCTGCCAGCATTGGTCATGGATGTTTGTATGGGACATCAGTGGTGGAGGTAACTTCTGGAGACGGCCATTCCTCTACTCTGCTGGATATCAATATAGGACTTCCTGGCCCAGTGCTTTTACAAAGTGCGAGTGGACTGGATCCATGTGAAGATAGGTCTGTACACTATATGGTAAATAATACAAGGGGGTTTTGTTACCGTATTGGGTGAATAGAATTATTTGGAACAAATTTCCTGGGCAAACTCTTATAATTTAAAACAGGTGCTTTCTGTGGACATTTTGAACTGACATTCAAGTCAACTGACTCAAAATTATTTTTGCCATTAAATTTTGATATAAGTATACCTACAGAAAGTGAGCAGAAAATGACTGTGAACTCAGTCAAAGCACATTTATTTAATAAAAACATTTCCTGAAAAGATTCTGTGGTATTCATGCATTAAATATTTCTGAAGCTTGAAAGGAGCTGTAATGGAAAGTGTGACATCAAAGACATTAACAGTCCCCACAAAGTGAGCTTGGAAAATATAATTGAGATTTCTCAAATTCTTTGCTTGGAAAAAAGGTTATTCATATATTCTTCCTTTTCTGAAAGACTATCATATCATCTCATGATGTGATGAAGTTAATCATCTGATTGATAATGATTTTTATTCCATTTGGTTACTGTTTGCTAGTCCCACTGTTTCTGTGAATAATATAGCTATCTGCAGTTAGGAAAGTGGTATTTGTAGCAGTAAAGACTAAATTATCCTTGACTGATGTTGATCTCTGCTTTATCAGCTGAAACTGTTTCTCATGAGTGTGTGTATGTGTGTGTGTGTGTGTTCAGGAATGACTTNACCACTGCCCATCCACATGTCAGTGGCAATAGCTTCAGTAACTATTTGTAGGATTTACAGCTCTACCTGATATGTACAGATCATAGACTTATAGAATCATAGAACAGCCCACATTGGAAAGGACCACGAAAGATCATCTGCTCCAGTGTTTTGTGGTGAGAGGAGGCCTAGATGAGATTATCTAGCACCATGTGTAATCACATCTTGAAAACCTTCAGTGATGGGGACTCTACCACGTCCCTGGGGAGGTTGTTCCAGTGATTGATTTTTCTCACTGTAAAAAATTTCGTTCTTCTATTGGGATGAAACCTCCCCTGGTGCAACTTCCACCTGTTGTCCCTTGTCTTCTCCATGTGGCTCCTTGTGAAGAGAGAGCCTCCATCCCCTGTGTAGCTGCCCTTTAAACATAGGAATACTGTGTTGCAGTTCCCCCTGAGCCTTCTCCTTCAGTCTTTCCTCATAAGGCAGGTTCTCCAGCCCTTTCATCGTCTTCATGGCCCTCTTTTGTACTCTCTCCAGTCTGTCTGTATCTTTCTTGAATTGTGGGGACCAGAACTGGACACAGTACTCCTGGTGCAGCCTGA
>VUYV01000034.1:518027-607574 GCA_008711295.1 Anarhynchus alexandrinus | reverse complement strand
GAGTGGACTGGATCCATGTGAAGATAGGTCTGTACACTATATGGTAAATAATACAAGGGGGTTTTGTTACCGTATTGGGTGAATAGAATTATTTGGAACAAATTTCCTGGGCAAACTCTTATAATTTAAAACAGGTGCTTTCTGTGGACATTTTGAACTGACATTCAAGTCAACTGACTCAAAATTATTTTTGCCATTAAATTTTGATATAAGTATACCTACAGAAAGTGAGCAGAAAATGACTGTGAACTCAGTCAAAGCACATTTATTTAATAAAAACATTTCCTGAAAAGATTCTGTGGTATTCATGCATTAAATATTTCTGAAGCTTGAAAGGAGCTGTAATGGAAAGTGTGACATCAAAGACATTAACAGTCCCCACAAAGTGAGCTTGGAAAATATAATTGAGATTTCTCAAATTCTTTGCTTGGAAAAAAGGTTATTCATATATTCTTCCTTTTCTGAAAGACTATCATATCATCTCATGATGTGATGAAGTTAATCATCTGATTGATAATGATTTTTATTCCATTTGGTTACTGTTTGCTAGTCCCACTGTTTCTGTGAATAATATAGCTATCTGCAGTCAGGAAAGTGGTATTTGTAGCAGTAAAGACTAAATTATCCTTGACTGATGTTGATCTCTGCTTTATCAGCTGAAACTGTTTCTCATGAGTGTGTGTATGTGTGTGTGTGTGTGTTCAGGAATGACTTTAATTTTCATTATACTCTCACCTGTCATAAATTTGTGTCATCTCATAACAGAATTACAAATTCTGCTTTCTCAACTATCTAGCGGTTTACCATAACTCATTTTGGATACTGGTTAGCTGATTAGCAAAATCTAAGATAACAACATTTTTCTCACTTTTTCTCTAGCTAATTTTTATTTCTGCATTTTCTTATACTTTACAGCTTATTCAAATTACTTTTTAAGTTTTTAGTGCTCATTTCTTATTGTCGTCACTTGAGGATTAATCAGTTCACAAACCACTGTCCATCCACATTTCAGTGGCAATAGCTTCAGTAACTATTTGTAGGATTTACAGCTCTACCTGATATGTACAGATCATAGACTTATAGAATCATAGAACAGCCCACATTGGAAAGGACCATGAAAGATCATCTGCTCCAGTGTTTTGTAGTGCGAGGAAGCCTAGATGAGATTATCTAGCACCATGTGTAATCACATCTTGAAAACCTTCAGTGATGGGGACTCTACCACGTCCCTGGGGAGGTTGTTCAGTGACTGATTTTTCTCACTGTAAAAAATTTCGTTCTTTTATTGGGTTGAAACCTCCCCTGGTACAACTTCCACCTGTTGTCCCTTGTCTTCTCCATGTGGCTCCTTGTGAAGAGAGAGCCTCCATCCCCTGTGTAGCTGCCCTTTAAACATAGGAATACTGTGTTGCAGTTCCCCCTGAGCCTTCTCCTTCAGTCTTTCCTCATAAGGCAGGTTCTCCAGCCCTTTCATCGTCTTCATGGCCCTCTTTTGTACTCTCTCCAGTCTGTCTGTATCTTTCTTGAATTGTGGGGACCAGAACTGGACACAGTACTCCTGGTGCAGCCTGATGAGTGCTGAGTAAAGGAGGATGATCACATCTCTGTCCTGCTAGTAATAATGCTCTTGCAGATGCAGCCCAGGAACCGATTTGCCTTCATGGCTGAAGTGGTGCACTGCAGTCTCATGTTCAGCTTGTTGTCCACCAGGATGCCCAGGTCCCTTTCAGCAAGGTGCTCCCCAGCCACACAGATCCTAGCCTGTACTAGGCTCTTTGTTTATGTGGTCCAAGGTGCAGGATCTTGCACTTGTCTTTGTTAAACTTCACAGTTCTTGCTAGCCCACTCTTCCAGCCTGTCCTGGTCTCTGTAAAATGGCTCTCCCTTCTGACATGTCCACCTCACCACCCAGTTTGGTGACATCAGCAAATTTGTTGAGGGTGCTTTTGAGTATCTCTTGTAGATCACTTTTTGCTTTGTCCCTATTGGTGACCTGGTGCTCATGCCAGGCATCCATGGTTTCCCTGGAAATGCTTCTGAGAGAAACCTTCTGCGAACCTGCATGCTGGTGTTCAAGAGTCTGGCTGCAAAGGTGTTACTGGCTGTATCTCTGTTACTGGCACAAAGTCAATAACAAATTTAGATGAGGAAGGGACAGAGAACTCCCAAAGATGTCTTCTCCAGCTACCAGTTCTAGAGACATCAAAGCAAACCTCTGCCCTCCCTACAGCTGGGCTGTGGTGGCTGTTCCATTCTGAGACATGCTGTAAAGGTACTCAGACTGAGAGGCTAGTCTTGTCTGCTCACTGCAGAGCTCTCAGGGTTTGGAGGAACTCATTGGTCATTCAATGATTTACATATGCTTTATAACTATTTGAAGGTCTGCAGACCTCCTGACAATCAATTGACCTTAGGCATGGAAACTTGAATGCACAAGAAGGTGGATTCACCGGTCCTGAGCAGAATACATCACTTAACATTCCCGATTTGTCAACATATCTACAGAACGTGGGACTGATTGGGCATTTGTTCTGCAGTTTTTTTAATTTGTTGTCACCTACTAGGTGTCTCAAAGGATCAAGCATCATAGAAACTTTACATAGTATTAGTGAAAAATGCGCATCTTACATGCATTCTTAATGCATCAAAAGAAAACTGGAAAACAGTCTCACTTTTTCTTTTTGTATACTCATTCAATCAACAAGTACTGAGACTTCCTTTAATAGAGCTTGATGTTTCCATAGTTGTTTTCCTTTCCTCCTTTTTTTTGTGCAATAAATCAGTAATGTAATGGTGTCAGATTGCAGCAGCTCTGGAAAGTGTGTGCATTGAGAAACTAAAGAAAAATGGGAGATTCACTATTTCTCATATTCTGCATGTTTCATTTGCAAGCTGGATTGAAATGCTAGAAGTGAAAACATAATGTAATGAAAATTTCTTGGCCTTGGGCAGCCTGGTCTAGTGGGAGGTGTCCCTGCCTATGGCAGGGGGGTTGGAACTCGATGATCTTCAAGGTCCTTTCCAACCTAAACCATTCTATGATTCTATGATTCTATGTTTCTATGATTTAATCAAAAAGTTGCTCCAAATCCATAATAAAAGTAAACAGGAAATAGTAATTGTGAAGACAGGAGCAACTGTTGGCTTTTGCCAACAGCAAAAAGCATTTCATACTCAGAAATGTGCGGTTTTGCAGGTTTCGCCTTCCTGAACCTACATGTCTGGTTGGTAGGTAGAGCTGAAACTTTGGCCTTCCTTTGCACCCTGAGTCCTATTCCACTGCCTGGAGCCCACAGGGGGTTTACACCTAAGAGTGACATTGCACCCAAGGCATTCAGCCTTCTTGGGACACCGACTGATCTCCGGGGTATACTCACAGTCCAGTATGTACAGAGTTATATTACTTGTACTTGGGCCTTATTGTCAGGATAGGCTTAGAAGGAGCCAGAATTATCTTTCATCTAATTTTGCTAGGTTATCTCATTAAAGGCTAAACGCTATAATGCCAAAGGCCCAGCAAGGATCACAGGATGACTGACAAGTGGAAACCCCCACAACCTGCCAAGCAGAGACGGAGCCCACCACCCCAGCTGCTCCCCAAGGCCATCCCAGGGGAATGACTCAGCCAATGTCCCCAGTGGGAAACTGCCAATAGGGGTCAAGCAAAGAATCTCTTCCCTCCAAAAGCCATGCAAAATAGAGGGGGTTATTGCCTAGAATGGAGTAGGACTTGCTATTGGAGGCAGGGACAAGATAATTTGGGGAGGGTGTAAAACTCATTATAGGATATTTTTAGGGAACTGTGAGAATTTGTGGAAATTATGATTAGGCAAAGGACCAAAGATGGGGAAAGGGAGGGACCAAAGTGGACAAGGGAGAAATATATGAGAAAATAGAGGGGTAAAGGGGATAAAGTTCACTGGTCACATGTAAACAAGGCTGCTGGTCTGCATGTCTCTCTAGCTAGGCAGTCTGTCAGTCTTCTTATTAAACAATTCCTACTTTCTGCATGTACGTGCTCTCTGTTGTGTGTGTGTGCGCCTGTATGTGCGTGTGTGCATGATCCACTAGCAAACTGCAAGTCAAAGTAGCTGGAGAGCAGGGTAAGACGTCCAGGTGGGAGCCACTAGGGAGGGATTGCAGGTCTAAGGGACCCCTCGGTGTCAAAAACAGGAGGTGACCAGGCAGTGGAAGACTGAGGCTGGATGGACCCAGGGTCAAAGGACAGCTAATGGGGAGACACATGGAGGGGGGTGCATGTGTGTGACCATGGGGAATACCTGCTCAGAATCACTGCTGCCAGACCTGGGGATGCAGAGCCACAGCAGGTAGAGTCAGCCGGCAGCAACAGGAGAAAGTCCCCACATCCTCAGGTTCCTCTTGGATCATGCAAGTTCTAACAAAGTTCAAAAGCCAGAATCTATGTATATTTATTAATATTTAATATGCATTACAATTGTTCATCCATTTGATATTAAAGCAACAAACATAAATTCAGAAAGCCTCTGTAATCAAAGGCAGTGTTGGAGGACAACTTATTTCATTTGATGTTAGTCTACAGCAGTTCGCATGCTAAAACTATATTTAAGCATATCATACTACGATTAGATTTTAAATAGTAATTAGATACTCAGACTTTTGAACATAACACCTTGATATCTGCCTATTTATAACTTCAGTTTGAAGTTCGCAAAAGAAGTAAAATAAAATTTTCATTATCACTTCATGTAGATTTCAACATTTCGAGAAAACTGGAAGTTGACTAAATGGCTGCAAAATTATATATTCTGTTTGTAACTCATTGTCAGAATTGGATGCTTTACATTCCCCAGGACCACCAGAAACATTTTTCTGTAATGTTCAAAGTCATCTGGAAAGTCTTTGTAAAACTGAAGCATATTCAGCTGCCTGACATGCTAGCTAGAGAGAAGAATACATCTTTTGTTCTGGATTATTTGAAATAAACTGAGTGAATTCAAAGATGCAACAGACACATACACTACACACAAAACCAGGACACTGAGTTTATGAAATTGCTGCTGTTCTCCCTCCTGATAATACACTGTTATTATCTATTTGCCAGGACATTTTTGCCATTTTTAGATTAAACTTGCTTTCAGTTTTCCGACAGATGTAAATACATTCCTTTCACCATCTTGGCTCTAAGGCTTTCAACATCTGAAGTTGTTTTTTAAAGTACATGGAAGATATTAATCACTTAATCACACATTACACTTTTAGACTGTATCGTCTGAAGTTTTCACCACTATGAGGGGACCAGCTATTTGCACCATAACTATGTCTTGTTTGCAATTATGCCATCTTATCACTCAAGAGTGTGATTGCCCTAATTTTCTTTGTGAATAATATTAATATTTTTGAGAGCTAGAAGTAAAAATTAAAGACCTGCATAGATATTAATTTGATTGCCATTACTTTGAACCATCATTTAGGCAATATCCCTTTGTTTAGAAATAAGTACCCAAGTGCAGTGTGTTCTAGGATTCTGGCAGCAGCTGGGAAAACCCACAGTTTTGTTGTGAATTTTATGATATTTGTGAAATTATCACAAGCTTTCTTAAAGATGGCAAAATCCTCTGCTGTGAGGAACATCGGCTGCTATATGAAAGAGATGAGCGGTACAGGGAACATGTTGCAAACAACTATGTACTCAAATAGGACTTTTAACGGGTACCTGAACATACGATGAGAATAAGAAATGCATATTCAGTATTTCTTCCTAATACACTCCAATCTTCCAACAGTTTTCAGCTCCAGAGACCTCCTTAAGCTGATGTGTTTTCTGTGTAGTTAGGAATCCTCTAGTTTTCCTTCCATTGACTCTTTGAGCCCATATGAACTGTTGTTATTCCTGGCAACCTGAAGCAAGGAGTTCAGAGGTTTACTGCATTTTCAACGAAGAACTTGCATGATTGTTGCCTCCACACAGCTGAGCAACACCCAGCTTTTCCAACTACTGTCACTCAGAACAGCAAAAGAACCATAACTGGAGCATCATATGCAATTTCTGAAGTACTGCCACTCCACTGGGTATTGCACAGTAAAAATCATGCAGTTCCTGGAAGTCCTTGCAAATTTACTGTTTCACCAACAATTCAAGACAGCTGATGACTTTATAAACAGTTTGCTTTTTCTTTTTTGACTATGCTTCATGTATGGCGCTCTGGAAGCCATTCCTTCACCAAGCGCTGACTGTCAGAGTAAGGGAATTCATGAGGTGTATGTTTAATCTGAAAAAGCAAAAATGCATAACACATTCAGACCAAGCATGTTGCCACTTTGGTCTCTAATTTTTATGTTTTTGCTGCATCCTTTAGTTTGATGTGACTTGCAGATACGTGTGCTAAATCTGAGTTCGCTTTGCCAGCACAGCAACACTACAGTATTTGTGCCTTAAAATTTGTCCTTCACACAATCTGCTTCTTCCGTGTTTTTTTTCTCACTGCAAATTCCTTATATGTTGCTCATGACTTTTTTGCCTTTTGCAGAGCCAGGCTCACAAACCACCACTGCACTTTGCTGTCAGCCGTATTGTCCTCATCCTTGACATGATTTTTGTCTTCTCTTGGCTGACTTCAGAGTTTCCAAGATAACCAACAATGATCAGAAAGTAATTTTTTACAAAAAGAAAAAGGGAAAAAACGACATCTGTTTGTGCCCACACATCAGACTTCTTTGTCAGCCACAGTCCTCTGTTTCCAGGTCAGTCCTCTCTTATGGACTGCCCAAAGGCTAGAGGCCTTGTAGCTTCCAAACTCCTGGTCATCTTGCCAAAAGTTGGGCAACCCAGGGATCTGGCTGGCCTGGACACCTGGAAGCCTCCTGTTCCTCAGCAAGTCAGCGTCTTACAACTGGCTGTTTCCAGAAAAAAGGTATTGCACCACCTCAGCTCTTCCAAAAATTTATTTTATGGTATTTTTGGGAAAATGGGTTGACGATGTCACAAGTTGGGATATAACTACAAAAACATCTGGAAACTACTGGCAAACTCACAGGAATTATTGTTTTTTTTTTCATGGCCAGGTGTGTCATGTATTCTTTCAGCTGTTTGCAGTACTGAAATTTATATCTAAGTCATTACCCTGAATAGTCAGCAGTGGAAAACAAGCACTTTTTTGCTGTAATTTAGCTGCTGTATGTTAGATGTCCCCATAAGGACAAAAAGAACTGTGCTGATGTGCCTGTTTCTTTTCACCAACCATAAAGGGAGCCAGGGATGACTAGCTCCAATGCAGACGTGCACATTTCGTTATGTGAATTCCACCATTACTTCTCACATTCAGCCCTTGACATGACCTTAATATGTTACAGTAGTCACTCCCAAACCCTGACATATCACAGTGCCTCTTGATCTTATTTGTATCTTTGCCACAAGCGCACAGCAGTAACAGGAAGGTGTGTTATTATGTATGAGATAACATCTAAGTGTGCTACAGTCAATTTATTTGGGGAGTAATGCTAAGCTTGTTTGGAGAATAGCCAGAAAAAGATTTCCTTTACATTTCCCCAGCAGCTTGCTTCTTTCTTATCTGCATTAGCATAAATCTATAGAAAGCCCTTTATAGAATAATACACAATAAGGACAATAGATATTATCTAAAATAGCACAGTAAGGAGCAACAATGACAGTGAAGCATAGAAGATGGTTTTAAAGTGATGTTCCACTGATGCAAAATTTGCAGGGCAACTTGAGCTAAGGGGGGCAGGTAGCTGTGACCAGCAGGGCACCTAAGAGCTGTTTCTGGCAAACAAAACATTTACCTCCCTTCTCAGCCAGGGGTACTTGTTCCCTCCTTACCCCCTGTTAATACTGCTGTGTCCAGAGGAACTGCCCAATTCAACTACCCAGGCTTACTTGGCTGCACTTGCTGCCGGTATCCCACAATGATGGGACTCCAGACAGCTTCTCAGAGGTCCGTTTTCTTTGCTCCTCAGGCATGCAACAGAGAGTGGCCAGAACATTAGTGCAATGAATTCACATTACTGAAGTGACATGAACACTAAAATGATTTAATACTTGAAAAATACATAACTGATTTCAAAACGTGCCAATTTGATATCAATAGATCTTAAATGTGTATTTAAAATGAAGTCCTTTTGAGACTGAAGTGCTTTTTGGGTCACAGCACATGTTAAAGAGCTTTAAAAGGAATGTTTAAAAGGCTTCTAAATCAGTGTTTTAACTATAAGCATTTTCATTTAATTTAGATTTGGGCTTGAACCAAAAACCCAGCATCCAATTTTGCTTTAAACTTGAGTCCCTTTCTGTTTGGACTTCAGTGGCCCTCTGACTCTTTATATTAGCTAGGAGTCTGCCCCCCCAAAAGTTGTCTTTGGCTAAATTGTAGTGGGGTATTTTTTTTAGTAAGTCTTAAGATGATTCAAATAGTATTGCTTTACTGTACAATCAAGTACTCCTAAGCAGAGACGAAATAGCTATCCTACCTGGAATGCAAAAATAGACATAGAACCATATCACTGCAAAAGAAGGTATTTCTTACCCTATTTTCTTATTTCTTTTTGTACAATTGATTAGCTGTAATGCTAAATAATATCACGGAGCTAGTAAAAATTTTACATAAGAGACTTCCCTGTAGGAAAGTAGGATCTTATTGAAATTTTCTATTAGAAAGAATACTCTTTCTGTAGACATTTCTATCAGGAAAATCCAAATGACATATTGTCTGTGTAAATCTTCATCTTCACCTTAGGCACTTCAAAATCCTGTGCTCATAGTCCCATTTCTGCCTTGTTTCAATTTTCCATTATGTGCCCATGAAATGATTGGTCCCCATCACACGCCATCCTCCCTGCTCGGCAGGTACCGCAGAGGTGAGGCTGCAGGTGAGACCACAGCTCACCAGGGAAGATGTGCAGCAGGAGGAGGACAAGGCTCATGCATTCCTGAGCGATGATTCCTACAGGGCAATGTGCTGGGTCTAGAGGATGCAAAGATGTTTTCTAAAACCGAAAACATTAAAATGTGACTGGTTTGATGTTTCACATATGAAAGCACTTAGACTTTTAGTACATTAAGTATTTCTGTATTCTGATTTTTGTCCTTGTGACAGAAAAACAAATACAAAAATATTGACATGTTCCACACAATGGAAATCTGGGAAGGGCTAATCTCATCCAGTGGTATCTTTGCTGGAATACTGAGGATATTTGTTAGCAATATGATATCTGAGACCTAGAAAAAAACTTAAAAAAGCATGAATTAGATACAGACTTGCTCTTTTTGTCTGGCTTATTCCCACTATTTCTTCTAATCTGAATTTGGACAAGCTAGAGCATATAAATAACTGGTGTGCAAAGCTAACATGACAGTGGTACCTGTAACTTTTCCTTTTGTTGTCAGGGACAACAAGCAAATGTTGAAAATAATGGAAAAGTAATAAAGCCCATGCCGTAGGAAGTAGTGTGGTGATGGAAGGAACTCAACTAAAGAGGTCTACACAAACACTTAGGTGGAGCCATTGGGATAGGACTAGAGTCAGCTGCAGTGTGGACAAGGTAGGACATCAGAAGCACAACTACAATGACAGAACACCTATGGGGCACAACATATGAAACTAATGAAGATGGGAGGGGAATACAGATAATTTTTCTGTAAATAATTATGAAATTTCTTCAGATTTGGCATATGCACCATTTCTCAATAAGCTTAACCATATGGAAAGTCTGATGCATCTGTTTTATTTCATTACTTAGTTCATTTCGGGTATGAATACAGTCTGACACAGATGCTAAATTTCTTAGAGAGTTCAGTTTTCATTAATTTTCATTCTTAAACTATCTAGCAGATTGAATTGTAAAATGTCAGAAAATTCATTAGGTTCACAAAAGGGTATTAATACTATAAGGGGAGGTTATGTTTTATTTCTTACACATAAAAGAGAGAATGAATCTCAGTTTTAAGCAAAAAATGGTTATACTGTTATAAACCTGTATAACCTATTGACGGAGTCATGGTTTTACTTCCGCAATTACCTGAGGTTGATGGTAAACAGCCAAGATTTACTCTTGGAAGAAGTTGAGCTGAAAAGTTGATTCTTCTGCTGAACAAGTCAAAGCCATTTTCCTTTGGAATATATGATCTACACATAAACAATCTCATTTTATTATGCCCGTTTTTTTCACTTTGTACTCTCATTGCACATCATAGTCATACTGTGTAATAAAACTGCAAAAATTCTGCACTCCCCACAGGTTGGGTGTAGGATTGTTATTTACCACCACCTCATCCTCTTCACCACAAGACACTGTGACAGGCATACAAATCTTTACAAGGGATATTGTTAAGAGTAGACAGTTCATTTTTTCTGAAATTCAGACCAAGAATAAGAGATTACATGACCCCAATACTTTTGATTTTGTTTTGGGTTGGTTTTCTTTTTTTTCCGTGTAAAAGCTGATGAGTTTCCTGGTTTCTAAATTTCAGACTGGTTTTTGGATGTTCTACATCTCTTGCCAATGAACAGATAAAACCAAAAATAACAGAAGGGAAGATTCAGAGACATTTCAAGTGATAAGTCTTGTTTAGCCAACATGCTTTGTGTTGCAGCCATTCCTTTTCTTTGGCCCTTATGGTAAGAAGACACAGTGAATACTTGCAAGTTTTGGTTTCAAGATGATGTGTCCCTATACATATCACGGGGAGGGCAGAGAGCTTAAATCATCTAGTCCAACCACCTGACCACTTCTGGGCTGACCAAAAGCTAAAGCATGTTAGTAAGGGCATTGTCCAAATGCCTCTTAAACACTGGCAGGCTTGGGGCATTGACCACCTCTCTAGGAAGCTTATTGCAGTGTTTGACCACTGTCTTGGTAAAGAAAGGCTTCCTAAAGTCAAGTCTGAATCTCCCTTGATACAGCTTTGAACCATTCCCACAGATCCTGCCAATGGATACCAGGAAGAAGAGGTCAGCACCTCCTTCTCCGCTTCCCTTCCTCAGGAAGCTGTAGAGAGTGGGAAGAAAAGTCTTTATGGTCATGTAGAAAGGCACAACAGTTTGCCTTCTTAACAGACTGTAACTGACCAATAAATGCCTACAATGGAAGAAGGCTCAGTAGAGATGAGCAACAACGATGTGCCCATGAAGCATGGAGAATAATGTAGGGTGTGACTGACTACAGCTGTTGCAAAGAAACTGACTTTATCTTAACACAAAGGGACCAGAGGGTGACCTTTGCTATATACAGATAAACACTCATGTCAGTCGAGTGGATCAGCTGAGTATCACAGTTGAGTGGATCAACCGGTGGTGTAAATGTCTCCCTGAGTTAGCCATGGCTGGGCGCAGCACAGAATATGAAAACTAAACAACTAATAAAAGAATTTGAAGAGAGCAATGGGCTTGAGCTGCCTTCAACCCACGTACTCCTTCTCAGCGACTGGGGACACCCAGCATCATGACAGCGACCATATTACAGAGAGCGGTAACGGGGATCACACTGGTATTGTAATTGCCGTATTTTGCTAAGTGTAACTTACATTTGTATTATGATTTCAGTATATTTTGTGTCATTCTGCTAAATCAGAAATCCTGTGTAACATCAAATATCTTCAAATGAATTATATGTTATTAAACATTACATCCTCCACATGTGGAATATCTAAAAGAACCTGGTCAGAGAGTATTGGACTCTGACACAGACTTATTGACATGTCCATTTGTCACCTGTAAGTCTCCATGAGTCTCAGTGGGGAAGAAGAGGTGTCAAACAAGCAAGAAAGTGGTGGAAATGGGGCAGCGCCAAACTGGTGGAAGTTTTAAAGAAGATCTGGTGTTACTTGTTCATTAACCTGCATATCCATATGTGTCCCATTAAAGAGTTTGTAAAATCCCCTGAATTGGCAAAAGATTTGCTAACAATGTAATTGTCATAAGGATCTGGTCCATAGCACACAGTGAATGCTTTGCAAAATAATGAAACAACAGTGGCAATATGAGATCTTTTGTGCAATGAATCATACTGGTATTGATCACTGCTGTAATTTATCACGCTTTCCGTGCTTCCAGCATTTGCTCATTGATGTACTCTGTTGGCAAAAACAGAATATTGATCATTCATTATCATGGACATTTGCAGAAAATCTTATTGATATAAAATGAAGCATATTCTTCTGTTCAAAGCCATGGAAAACAGAAAGAGCACAAACAGAATAAAGTCATTTGTTTCATGCACATCCAGGAAAGGAACTTCCACTGCAGTTTTCTTGTAGTAATTTTTTAAAAAAGATCACTTAACTGTAGAAACAAACTGAAAATAACTAAGAAGAGAAAAAAAAAATACAGCTCCTTATATACATAAAAAAACCCACCCCGTGCTGCTAAGGATATACTTGATATGAATTAATTTCAAATTTTCCAACTTTCTTTTCTATCTCCTGACAGAGCTGTCTTCACAGGACTTTTCACACTGATTTAAATTTCAGGTCTAATAGATCCAAAGCCTTTTTAAGTGCTAATAGTTTTCTTTGAACTTCAAAGAGGGTATGTCTGTAACGGGGTACGATATGAGTTTATAGTAAAGCAAGAGCTAAAATATATTGAAAACATAAACCAGTAAACAATGGAGTATTCTGACTAGCTTTTAAATTAGGAGTTAGTAGCTGAACAAATTTAAGAAATTATATCACTACATTGTGCGTTTTATAATAAAATCATTCCATCTTTCAGAATTTTAGGGCTTAATCCAATAGAGATATGGGGTTGTTACCAACATATGCTACATTGGCTCCAGCAGTCACTGTACCATTGTCCATATGAAGAAAAAAGGTTCTTTGACAGCTGTCTACACAAGAAACATGTTCCTGTTCGTGTTTCAGTAGAATGTTGAATTGTCATCATTTTGAATGCTGGAAATTATTACTATCTAAACTATGTGTAGCCATAACCTTGTTGTAGAGCTTTGCGCTTTGTGAAGTTATTACAAGGTTTTTTTAAAAAAAGATCTTGTCATGATTTTGAGTACTGCACTATGTTGAGCACAGTAGGACTTCCAGTGCAACTATGCTGATTTAAGATCTTGCTATCTATCTCTTACAGACTGATTTCTCTGGATGTTCAGAACTATGAGAAATTGAAGAAGATCTATGGATCTATGTCAAAAATAATGCTTTTTTTTTTTTTCATTTAGAAGCAGGTTTGCATGTGTAAAGAAAGGATACAACAACTAGAACTCATGAGTGCAGCGCTAATTAATTCACCAAAATCTGGCACAGTACAATCCGCATCTCCACAGTCTGAGTGCACCTCTCAGTGCTATCACCACATCTTGGTTAGATGGCAGTAATGGCGTTGCACAAGAACAATGAGATTTGGAGAAGCCCTGAACCATCATGTTCAACTGAATATGACTTAGAGGGGCAGAGGAAAGAGCAGAGATGTGAAAAGGTCATCCCCACAGACTGCAAATAATCCTGCTGCAGCGGGCACACATCACACAGAGACTTCAGAGAGAAACAGCTGTAAGTTCAGAGGAGAGACTCTTACACGATGGAAGTTCAGGAGGATCTTGAAATATCAATATGCAGTTTTGTTTCGTTTGCTCTTTCTCTGGTGATGTGTTTGCATGTTTCTTGAAAGGAATAGAGATGGAGTATAGAAAACCCTGCCATAAGCTTCCTGATGTGGGGAAGATCCTCGAAGACAGAAAGAACACCAGTAAAAAATATGAAAGAACATAGACTGCAATTTGGTAATGTTTAAATGGACATCTATGGGTGTAAAGTTCTGCTTTAACCCAACCTGGGACAGGTGCAATTTTCTGTAGACAATTGCTATTAGCACTAGATTCAATAGAGAAGGTAGGATGATGTTGTGGTTTAGGCTGGGCTGGCCACCAAACGAAGGAAAAGAAACATGCTGAATGAAACCATGGTAGCATGCATGAATGAAAACATGGGAGTTTTGGCAGCATCCAGACTATAACAGAGCAATGGCTCAAAAAGACAAACTGTTTAACTTGACTAGATAGGTTTTTTTAAAACATGTAAAATGTTTCAAGCCTTTTTAAAAATAACATTTAGGTCTAACCTTTTAAGGCATTATTGCAATGATAAAACAGGAAACAGAGAGAAGCAGTAGAACAGCCCAGTTTACCAGTCATAACACATTTGTCTGAGATAAACATTTTTAGGGTCTAGTAAAGCAGGGCTCCTGTGAGAGTTCTTCTTCTGCACACTTGAAGGTTCCTCTTTTAACAGACCTTGATGAAAACAGGGTTTTTCTTAATATTACATGAACATTTACCTTTTTGCTATTTTTTTCTTTATTTGAATATACGTCTCATGCACCATTTTATTTTTTTCTAATGTTTTGATTCAGCTTCTTCTCAGTTATTTGAGTTTTGTGATTTCTGATCTTGCCAGTAGTTCTACAGCTTTTATTTTGTAAGGCAGAAACAACCATTACTAGGAGAAAAGACCAGCAGTTTTCCACACATAGAGCCTATGAGGGAAACAGATAAAAAAACCCCAAACCCCAACCCAAAACCCAGAATATTTGCAAAAGGTAGATTAGGAGTGTATGAACAATATTACTATTGGCTCAGTACTCATACTGATATGACTGAGAAGTTCATTGGCACGTTCTCACAGTATATCCAGGCAGTTGCAATAGTTAACGTTGTGCTAAAAATACACCCTCAAACTTCGTAATAGCAGTGCTGATATGATTTACCAAGACAGCACACACAGCTCTGGCATTCTGTATGGGGTAAATGCAGGCATATGATTGAGCTTCAGTCAAAGCCAGTAGGAAAGCCTACCGATGGATACTTTCTTGTTTTTCTTATTTTTGCTTTTCAAAGACAAGCAAGAAATCCACAGCCTGACCCTGTTGTGTCTCTTAAGTCTGCCTTCCTCTTTTTTTTTAATTGCCTCTCATAACTGTTGCATTTTATGAAGTAGTGGGAAATGAAGGCTTTTTTTTTTTTTTTTTTCCCAAAGTGGCATTTTGTCAACTCATCGCTTTTGCAGTTAGGCAGACTCTACAGGCTGTTTGCAGTAAGTGCTTCTGCAGGGCTCACAGTCTGCTCCTAAGGTGTGGGTACATTCCTAGCTCATCTTCCCCTTCCCTTCTCACCACCCATGCTTACATGTGATGCTCCCCTGTTGGATTGTCCTACATACAGATGGGAAATGCCTTGGGGAAAGCATTTCCCTCTGTCTTTGTTCATAAAATGCACAGAACAAACATTTATGGATGCTTTTGATAAGCAATAAATATTACCGTTGGTTTATAACTTTAGGACACAGACTGTGATCATTTACCATTCAGTACATGTATTAACTGTCTGATGGATGAGCAGGATTTGCACATCAATCCATCATCAAACCATGAAGATTTGGTCTTATTCCCGTTGAAATAAAGCTTACTGCTGATGTCAAACAGTGCAGGGTCAGGCTGTACAGACTTGAAAGCATTCTGTAGCACTGTATTTGAGCTGAATGATCTACTCAGATTTATGATATTCAGTAAACAAATATGCTATAAAAACAAAAAGCATGAGGGCTCAGTCCTGCAAGGATTTAAGCGCTTTGGTTTTGATCCAACAAAGCATAGAAGTACGTACCTAGCTTTGAGCATGTGTTTATTCCTTAGGGTATTCTTATGCACTTTAACTTAAATACCTGTTTAAGTGCTTTACTGGATCAAGGCCAGAGTATTTTCAGCATCTTTTAGGTTGAGTTTTACATAAGACTTTCTCTGAGATCTCAAAGCATTTCACAAAACACACTAAAGACAATTCTTCAAAATAATAAGATGAAATACCATCATAGGACAGAAAATGATATTGTTCCCCTGGATGGGCATAATGTTCCCATCCATAACTGAGGCTCCTAGCTTTCTAAGTCAATGACAGAAGAAAAATAATCCATTTTTGCTCATTTACTAAGAGATGCCCTGTTCCAATAAACACTGAAATGAATGAGTCATGTAAGAAAGGCAGGCTTTAAAGTAAGCTAGTGATGAAACTCCCTAGCTACAGAGGCTTTGTTTTGTGTTTTGTTTTCTCATGACTGGATGCAGAGCGATGTGGTTTATTTCTTTAGATGGGAAGAATTAAAACACTAAAAGGATTAACTAAAGACCATTTATAATAGATGCAGTAAATTGTCATGAGAGAAATAGCAAGGAGCTGTATAAAAGGTAAGGTCTGAGTTATGAACTAACTAATAGCAGTAATGTACATTAATACTGCACATACATCTCACTCTAAATAATTATGTTATAACAACATCAAAAGACCCTATCTAATTTCTTTGTGCAACCAGTGCAAACACATATGGACAATTAAAATGTACTTAAAGAAAGTTCTACAGCAAATTTGCCCAAAGAAGAAAAAAAAAAAAACCAAACCTGTTATTTCTCCTCCTTTCCTAGAAGGCATCCCTCCACCCTTCTGGACTAGTTGTTTGCCAGTCTGAAATGTTGGGTTCACCTCAGGAGGTACCATGCGAGCCTTTGGGCAGGCCTGGCCACACTCCCTTCTTACAGTCATGCCCCATTCCAGCTGCAGAGGATGGGATTTGTGGAGGAGCTCCATGTTCCAGCCCCGAGAAACACCTTAGGAGATCTGCTTGTGGACAGCCAGTCATTCCCCCTCTTTCCTTCTATGTCTTTGTCAATCCAAAATAAAATTTAAAAAAAAAGACAAAATGCTGACAAGACATTAGAAGGTGCACCAATATGAAAAGAATCAATGATTGATAATTCTGTGCAAGTGAAAAAAATATGTCCTTGAACCTTCACAGTTTTGTCAAATGGAAATAGTATTAACCCAAAATTAGGTGTATGCCAAATCTCATTCCTTCAGTTTACCCAGTAATATTAGAGTTCTGCAATGGCAATCACACATTTATTTTTCTTGATGGGGAAGGTATTTTCTTTTCTTCTACATTTCATTGTCATTAGAAACAAAAAAAAATCTGGCTCAGCCACAGCAGAAGTACCTGGAACACCCAAGGAACTACAGGCCGGTCAGTCTCACCTTGGTGCCGAGCAAAATCATGGAGCAGATCCTCCTGGAAACATTGCTAAGGCACATGGAAAATAAGGAGGTGATTGGTGACAGCCAACGTGGCTTCACTAAGGGTAAATCGTGCCTGACAAATTTGGTGGCCTTATACGCTGGGGTATATAGCATTGGTGGATAAAGGGAGAACAACAGATGTCATCTACCCGGACTTGTGCAAAGCATTTGACACAGTTCTGCACGACATGCTTGTTTCTAAATTGAAGAGACATGGATTTGATGGATGGACCACTCAATGGATAAGGAACTGGCTAGATGGCTGCACTCAAAGTGTTGTGGTCAATGGCTTGATGTCCAAGTGGAGACCAGTGACAAGTGGCATTCCTCAGGGGTCAGTACTGGGACCGGCATTGTTTAACATCTTTGTTGGCCATGTGGACAGTAGGATTGAGTGAACCCCAGCAAGTTTGCTGAGGACACCAAGCTGTGTGGAGCGGTTGACAGGCTGGAGAGAAGGGATGACATCCAGACAGGCTCAAGAGGTGGCCCTGTGTGAACCGCATGAAGTTCAACAAGGCCAAGTGCAAGGTCCTGCACGTGGGCTGGGGAATCCCATGCACAAATACAGGCTGGGAGGAGAATGGATCAAGAGCAGCCCTGAGGAGAAGGACCCTGAGGAGAAGGTTGGTCAATGAGAAGCTCAACATGAGCCTGCCACGTACACTTACAGCCCAGAAAGCCAACTGCATCCTGGGCTGCATCAAAAGAAGCGTGGCCAGCAGGTCAAAGGAGGTGATTGTCCCACTCTACTCCGCTCTGGTGAAACACCACTTGGAGTACTGCATCCAGCTCTGGAGCCCCTAGTATAAGAAGGACACGGACCTGTTGGAGCAAGTCCAGAGGAGGGCCAAAAAGATGATCCGAGGGCTGAAGCACCTCTCCTATGAGGACAGGCTGAGAGAGTTGGGGTTGTTCAGCCTGGAGAAGAGAAGTCTCCAGGGAGACCTTATTGCAGCCTTCCAGTGCCTAAAGGGGGCCTACAGGAAAGATGGGGAGGGACTTTTTATCAGGGAGTGTAGCGTTAGGACAAGGGGCAACAGTTTTAAACTGAAAGAGGGTAGATTTAGATTAGATACTAGGAAGACATTCTTTACTGTGAGGGTGGTGAGGCACTGCAACAGGTTGCCCAGAGAAGCTGTGGATGCCCCATCCCTGGAGGTGTTCAAGGCCAGGTTGAATGGGGCTTTGAGCAACCTGGTCTAGTGGGAGGTGTCCCTGGCCATGGCAGGGGTGTTGGATCTTTAGGTCCCTTCCAACTTAAACCATTCTATGATTCTATGATTTCAACCCTGTCATGAATGATACGGTAAGACCCTGTACCTCCCACAGGATTTGGGCATCTGTGGCAAGGGGACCAGATTACGAGAATGCTTAATTGCCGGGTGCCCGTAATCTTTCTGGTTTATAGATCCCAGTGGCATGTGGCAAACAATAATTCTGATGTTTTGGAATACATGTGGAAGGTAACTAAATTATGATCTTTAAATTCTGTAGACAGTGAAATGTCTGTGTTATGAAATGCCTAGTAGTGTTGATTCAGGTACAATTACATAAACAATGTCATAAATTGCATCAAAAGAAACAAGACCCTTTGGAATTTGTTTTGCAAAGAAGGTGCAGCATCAGAGCAGATCTTTTAAAAACTGTTTTGTCTTGGTAAATGTACATCATGTATGAGTTGCTATTTCCAAGCCTGTTTTTTTCATGTGCTGCTTACATGTATAGAATTTGATCTTTTTCAGTCTCTGCCTGTTCCATATGGAAAAATCCCTTTTCTTTACAGAGCCCACTGTCAGCAGGCAGGACTGGGCAACACTGCCAGCTCAGGCAGGTTTTTTATATGGTTATCTGGAGAATCATAAGCATGACCATGTGGACAGTTTTGATTGTTCGCATCTTTATGTTGCTGGACCAGGTACTCAACACAGTAAGGTGGTGCTATAACCTTTTGCAGATTTCTGTAGTTAACATAATTCATTTTATTGCTGGCATGTTATCCAGGTAACATTTGGGGGCCTGTGGATCTCCTGTAAAACACTACATAAAACACTATAATTAGTATCACCATCAATAGTATTCATATATTAGTATTCTACATGGTTGTAAGAGTAGTGTATCCATGTCTGAATTGTCTGAATTGATTGGAGAAGTGGTCTGAAATCAAAAAGCCCTGCAATAAAGATGAAAATTATCAAATGCAGAAATGCTAAAAAGAGAAGAGCCGGCAAAGCATGAACACTGCAGAAAAAAGCTTTAGATGTTTAAGCAGATCACAAAAATCTTAAGTGTGCTGTTGCTGCCAAATATGGGAAATGAAGTTCTGGATTTCCAGAATGCATTAATAGGAGTATCATATGGCACCGATCACATGTCAGTTGGAAAGTACTGGTCAGTTCAGGTCACCACACTTGGGGCAAATATGGGGCATTTGAAGACAACGCAAAACAGTAAATAGAGTAGTTCAAAGCCTAGAAACTATGGTCTATATTAAAAAAAATCCAAACAACTGGGATCATGTAGCCTAGAAAAGAATGGAATAAAGGAGGTTTTGTATAGGCTGCAGGAAAAAAAGACTATTGTGGCTGTTCTCTGTGTCTACCAAAGCTAGAAGAAAAAATAATGAGCTTAATTATCAGAAATTGAGGTGTCAGGCAGATATGATAAAAGCCTTCCTTTTTTTTAAGGCTAACAGAGAAGAAAGTGCTAAAAGGCTTTAACAGGCTTTAAAAAAGATAGTAAAATCCCCAGCCCTGGATGATTTGGGCTTAGCCAAGTATCTCTCAGAAGAGGTGTACTTGATTATCAGAGCATAGAAAAGGTTCATTTTAGGTCCCTTTCACTCCACATTTCTGTGATTTTTATGATTTGATAAAGCAATGGTAATTAAAACACTAGCGGTTTGCTATGATTTGCCAGATGGATCTAGTGCTAAATCACATTCCCTTTGGCGTCCGTTTCTCAGCAATACAGAATGTAAACGAGAGCGACCTAGTTTACATATTCAGCATGGTGTGCTTTCACCTATTTTAAAGGTGAATCTGTTTCTAATAATTTGCTATTAAATTCTGCCAACATAATTCCAACTGCTCAGTTTAAATAAGTATAGTATTTTTATTAGCATTTTTAACATCTCTGACTTTCATTTCCAAAGCAGGGACATTTTCACGATACCTCTGGCATTAGTAAAATGAGGTCCTGGTTGATCCTAAAGGCTACGAGTACATGTTACTGTTTCACAGTGATTGCTGATGTTTCTCTCCTCTCTCTGTCTTTCTCCCTACCATCCCCAGTCACTCATCTCTGCCATGAGAGATTTATACTTCCTCAGCTGCTGGGTGCTTTATTACCATATCCTGTTTGTTAAAACTTGTTCATTTTTAATATTGTGGTTAGAGAGTAGCTATGCAAAGAAAATTAGCACTCTCAGGAAGGAGCAGACATAGATAGCTTTTGTGGGGGAAGGAGTTACTTGCACTAGAAGTGCAGCTCACGGAGCAATAACATTCAGCCATTGCTTTAGACACTAGCAAAACAGTGTACTGACTAACAGTGGCAATTTATTCTCTTGCATTTATTTTTTTCCCCAGAAAGTGATTCCTAGAGGTTCTTTTTTCCCAGTTGCCAGTTAATTTTAAATTTAGCATTTAGTTCAGTTTATCAATTGCCAGTGAAACCATTCATTGCAATAAATTATGCCTTAAGGTTTACATTCACATTTCACTGGATGGGGTTCATACGCACAGTGCAGTGAGTGATGTGCAAAATGACAACTGATTTAGCTAGCTGCATGGTGGCCTTCTCTTCTACATTTAAACTTATGTACATTTCAGAAAACCATTTTATTACTTGTCCCATATTTTATGAGCATGTCATATTCCTCCAACACAACACCATTTTGGATGTAAGATGGCTTTATGCTGGGAAATGAGTCAATTTTTCTTTCAGGATTGTTGAAATGTAGAGATCATGCTACAGACATTGTGGACAGCTTGACAAAATGCCTACTCTGACATTACATCTAGAAAATGTGCATCTTTTGATGTCCCTGATAAATCACAAAGTACTCTTCCTTTTTTCTCTCTCTTTTATGAGAATACTCATTGAACAATGCAGCTTTGGGATTTGAAGGTGAACTGTAGTGAACTGAACTGAGAGTCATCCTAAGTATAGGAACAAACCGAGAGAAAAGAGAATAAGGGATAACAGTTTAGAATATATTTTTATGGGAAAGGTTTGAAAACTTCCTGACCACACACAGTCACAATGGCTCTGACAATGCCAAAGTCTCAAATATTAACTTGCTTATTCTCTTTAAGCATCTCCTGTTTACGCCAGTTAGAGTCCTCTAACATGATTTTCATCATTTCTTCTAATAGGTTTCAAAATCTTCTTTTCCAGTAATCTTTAACAGGTGTCAGGGGAGAAAGGTTAAATAGAACTTCTTAATTAGGATTGCATTTACATCTATTTATGTTTTCCAGTCTCTTAAGTTTGGCTATGGAGTCACCTATGTCTCTTTAATAATTAAAGAACCCAAAGCACACATATTGCTTTTTCTAGTGTATTACTTTTTCTAGTGCAATAGACACATCCAAGTAATAGAAATTTCCAGTGGCTTTGGAAATCCAGCCAGGGATTCAGTCTGAGTCGCTGTCAGAAGAACTCATAGTGGAGGTTTGAGGTAAGCACAGTCCTCCAGGAGCAGTGGAGAGCATCCAGGACTGGACTTATCGAGATGGACTCTTGCAGTCTGCTCTGACACAAGCCTCCGCTCAATGTAGACAGCGTCCAGGGTATAATAAGATCTGACACTCAGATAGGCTGACAGGAAACATACTGATTGCAGGAAGATCTACTGCAGTAGATGCAGGAGCATCTACTAATTGCAGCAGAATTTTTAAGCTGATGATTTCCTGTTTCTGCTGCATGGTTCCCAGTCCTTCATGGAAACTGGTTTTGGTCCTGCACTTCTTTCAGAAGGTAGTATATTCTCCTTCTAGAAGCTCAGTACATTTTCAGCATTTATGTATGTGTTCAGTGTGTTATTCAAGTTCTGTATCCTCTTTTCTATAGGCCAGCTAGCTCTCGAGTGGAGTGGCTCTGAACCTCTTCATCAACAAAATTGCAGGAGACCAGAAGCAAGTACAGCTGACAGCTGTACCACCACAGGCCAAGGCAAATAATTGTCTGAACACACACATAAAATGATGGCCTGGCAATTATTTTTTTTTTTTAAACAAAGTGTGCTTTTTTTTAATCTGACAGCAGAAAGCAGATTTACATCCAAGGAGCAAGGGTGGGGCTAGAACTAAAATAGAGAACTTGACTAGAAAAGCAGAGACCTCACTCACCTCCAGATTTTGCTGTCATAAATAAATATGCTTCAGGGTTTCCCTTTTATTGCAAGTATTGTTTGCCACAGGTAATCTTTCTCCTTTTCTATTATAATTTTTATCATCCTTTTCACTACAAAAAATTCTGAGTCTCTGTTGAAAAGGGTTGCATGCATGTGTTGTCCTACTGCACCATGAGAAAGCACCCATAAAAGTGCAACATGTTACTGTACTGGGTATTACCTTTCAGTAATTTCTGAAGAAGAAAAATATTAGTGGTGCATCACTTTGGCAGCCTTCCTTTACTTACCGGGTTGTCAGTTTGAAGCTTTTGAGATCATCTTTTTACCAATTTAATACATGCTGGGATGTGCAACCAGGGATTTCTTTGTAGAAGGTGACTGATTTTAGACATAAAATGAAAATGAGTAGCCTTGCTAACTTTAATGAGTGTGATGTGGCATTCTCAAGCCAACAAGGACAGCACTCCAAAGTGCCACCAGACTTTTAGTAGTTAACCGAATTACTAAACTAGTTCAAAATGGAGGAGAAAGAAAACATAGAATCATAGAATCATAGAATCATAGAATGGTTTAGGTTGGAAAGGACCTTGAAGATCATCGAGTTCCAACCCCCCTGCCATAGGCAGGGACACCTCCCACTAGACCAGGTTGCCCAAGGCCACGTCCAGCCTGGCCTTGAACACCTCCAGGGATGGGGACTCAACAACCTCTCTGGGCAACCTGTTCCAGTGCCTCACCACCCTCAAAGTGAAAAACTTCTTCCTAATGTTCAATCTAAACCTGCCCTCTTCCAGTTTGAAGCCATTCCCCCTTGTCCTGTCACTACATGCCCTAGTAAAAAGTCCTTCCCCAGCTCTCCTGTAGGCCCCCTTTAGGTACTGAAAGGCCGCAATAAGATCTCCCCGGAGCCTTCTCTTCTCCAGGCTGAACAGCCCCAACTCCTTCAGCCTCTCCTCATAGGAGAGGCTGAAAAAGCCTCATAGGAGAGAGCTGAAAAACATTTTCATGTTTTTAAAACATGAAACTTTTGAGATTTTAATGAAAGCAGACAATGCAAGATTCAGTTTATGTTAGCACGCAGGAAGAGAAAAAGAGAATTTAGGCTGGCAAACTGACACATCCAAAGAAATTTCAGTGTTTGTCAATGTTATGTTAGACAAATTATAAAACTGCCCCTACACATCAGCCATTTACTGTGGCAAATAGAACATTCTTCTAAAGGAAGTGAGAGGAAAATACAAACATTGGAATGTGGACTATTAACACAATTTTTAGCTGCCATCAAATCCAGTTTTACAAGAAAAACATGTTTAATGATTTGCTTGCTATGTAAATGTTTGTTAAAGACCTATGCAGTTAGTAAAATAACATGATACATAAAGAGGGAAAGTGTTTTCCTGGGAGGAATGACAAGTGGAGGATTTTAGATATAGGGATTTTAATTACTGCTTTTCTGGGTCTCAGCTAGAACAACAACTTTGAAAACAGCCAAAGACTTGCTGGGAGCTAGGGAATTGCCACAGCTTTTCCTGCAAACCACCTAAACAAACCCCCACTGATAACCTTTTCACTGGAACACTCACATCTTGTTTCTATCAAAACAGAACAGCTATAAATTACCTTCTGGACTCATTTCCTATACTGTAAAGGAAAAATGAACAGAAGAACAAGAAGACAATTTACATATAAGGGGTAGGGGTTTGAGCTTTATTAGCTATGTTTCTGGAAGTCAAACCAAAGACTCTACACAGGATATTCTGGATAACTGCCCAAGTTGACAGAGTTGACTCTGAGGCCTTCCAAAGACCTGAAAGTTCTCATCTATGAATTTATCTATTTTCAAGTCAGACACATAGTCTTAAGGCACCTAATGTCAGAACAAATAAGTATTGCTTACATTCATTATGAGGCAGTTGTTATTGAAGAAATGGAAAATAAAAATAAAAAAATTACAAGAATGTAATGTGCAATGAATCCACTTTATCCAGTAAGTGACCGCCAACCCTGTGAGTGCACCTTGTCACCTCCCAGTCTCCTTCTGTATCTATCTCATACATTCACCTCGTTCCTCCTCTGCAAGGACTTCACTTTCAGTCATGTGTCCTCTTGAATCTTCTTTTTCTCATCTTAATGCTTAAGGAGTAGACTTTGCTGGGTGGAGCATTCTTCATTTAGGTTAGAGTGGCGAAATTTTTGCTAGTCTTTGGGTTGAAGGAACATGATTCTTGAAGTACAGGTGATTTGAGTGCTCATTTGAAAGCAAAGAAACCAGGTTTTTGTTCCCAGGGTTGTTTCTATACTTCATCCAATGCCTTTTGTAGCACAAATTTCTGAGAACAAGGATGACAACAACACGCGTGCGAGATGCAAGTGTTAGATGCATGTCCCTGCTACTTTTCTCTCTTTGCTTCCATTTCACTTCCAAGTAGACTTTGAATTTCTCCATGCAGAGAAGCAAAGCTTTCTAGAAGACATGGAGGTTATCCCTTGCAAAGTAAATTAAAAGGTTATGGAAGAATGCAATGGTCTATACTCTTCCCAGGCACAGTTTTGGCCTGTGCTAGCTAGGAGTCTCTTGATTCTCAGACACAGCTAAGGTATTCAAGCACCTAAATAACAGTCGAGGAATCATTCCAGGCATACAGCTTGGACACCATTACACTGTTAGAACAGGATTTACTGAGTAAGGTTTTACTAGCATAGGTTTTACTACAGAATAGTGGCCTATTCTGTATTAGTCTCAGCTTTCAAGAACATGGCTGAGGGCTGTTTATTTGCTAGTAGAGACATGGCTGGAAACTACTTTCCACCTGGCCTACTATGATCAATAGCCTTGTGATTCAACATGCTCGTAAGAGCAACAGGTGTCAATCTCTGCAAGGTGAGGAGCAAACAGAACAGAGGCCTTCTCCTTCCCACATGCCAAACTGGCCATCACGTAAAACGATGTCACTGCTCCTCTTCCTCCTTTAGATGGGTTTTGAAAGGAAAAGACTCGCACAGTCCAGTGCAGGATAGTTTACAAGTAACCCTCTGCAGGATATCAGAAGCTTGATAAATAGAGATGCTTCAATGCATCTGAAATGAGGTACTCACACAGTAGAAGGCCCAGGGGTTGAAATCTTCTGTTCTCTGCATATCTTTTTGGAAGCTGCATGCTAATCACATTGACTTTGAATTTGAATTAGTGAGCTCATTGTATTAGGAGCTGGGAATTGTCATCTGAAAGAGTCCAAATTTCCATAAAACTCATATAAAGCATTAATTATAGGTGTCTGTATCTCACTCTGGAAGGACAGGACTTACATGTTAAGTGCCATACTATATAATTTCTGGCCCTAAGCGTTAAAGCTTTGTCATTTAAAGCCCTCCTAAATCTGTGCTTCCTTGAAAAGAACCAGAAACATTTCCTTGACTAACATCTAAGACCAGTACTGATACTCAGGTTCTGTAAAGTTTGTATATCCAAAACACACCAACATCCTTCATCAGGTTTATAAATTAAATGTATCCTCTAGAGTTCTGGGTAGATATACAGGTCAACCACAAAGTTTGTGTTGATAACCTCTTGTGTTAATTTGGTAATCAATTTAGCCTATTTATTAATTTTTAATTATAAACTCAATTTGGTCCTTGCAGTGTTATGTCTTTAATTTGTCTTGTTCAAGAGTCTGTTCATTTGCTCACTCTTTTTATTAAAATCCAGGAAAAACTAAGTCAACCCAGCTTATGCTGTTTTAGTCATGTCACAACATGGATAATAAACTCTAAAGACACAGGTAACTTCTGATAAAAAAAAAAAAACCCTGCCCACTAGGTTCTCTTTCCAAATGAAATGTAAGTTCCCAAGAGTTTCTTTGTACTTGTTAAAAATAAACTACTCTTATTACCATAGAGACAGTGTAAAACATTTTTTGTCAATTTTTTATTTCCATTTTGTAGTGCCTGGGGGCTTGGCGAGTTTCTCAGCAACTTCAGCTGTTTTCAGATGAATATATTTTTAAAACATTTAAATGTGTTAAATTTGTGGACAATTACATTTTAAATCTAAACATATGGTTCAATAATTCTCTGAATATTTCTTATCTTTGAGCTAATATCACAAATGTTTTCACTTATTACCACATTCCATAAAAATATTCCCCCAAGTGTCATTTTGATTGTATTTCACTTCCTGCTCTAACTCACAAAATCTATATATAATTTTTCATGTCCCTTCTTATTTCAACAAATGTCAGCAGTAATGCATGTGGATTTTTTTCTTTTTCTAATAATACCCCTATTTTTAATTTTCATTACATGCCTTCTTGGCAGTAAACCAAATAGCTTATACAATATTTGGAGAAGCATTACTGTGATTCATATTGCATGTTTTTAACCTGACCACAGCAATTATAAAAAAGAAAGCAACTTTTGTTGAAGCAATTCAGCCAGAGGATAAAAGTTCATTTTTCCCTGTGTAGTGAACACCATTTTCCTTACATTTGGTTTTGAATTCACTCTACCTAACCTTAGCCCAGTAGTTTAAAGTCTCTTTTAATTTACTGTAAGTACTGTAGCACTGGGTTTGCCCTGTTCTCTGACTCTTTGTGGTTTTCTTCTGGCTTCTTGCATGCCATTGGCACAGTATAATGCACTGAATAAGGCATAAACCTTTTTGCTCAGCAGCAAGTACTAGGGAGGGCATTTTTCTCCCTTAAAAGTCACAGACCAGTTTTCAAAAAAAACCTATCAGAACACCAGCATGTCTCAAATTTTTCTACATCATCTAGCAGTCCTCTTTTGTGTTATCCAGCAAGTAACTGATCTTCTGACCTGCAAACTCTCTGGTTGTCAGTAAACCTATGCTTGTGTATATTGAAGCATTCACTGGATATTACTTTACAGGTTCTGCCAGGCAAAGCAGGTACACAAACAAATCCCCAAACTAGAGCTGTAGCACCATCTATGGCAGGCCCCAAAAAGCTGCTCACAGGCCCCCTCTGGCTCAGGACAGAGGATTGAGTTTTGTGTGCTGTGTAACATACTGGAAGAGGTACTGCAAGCCTGGCTGGTTTCCAGCCACTGCATCCTTAAGTGAAGAAAGGAGGCATTTGCTGTGACTTTTACATGTACGCTTTTACAAGGCTGTACCTAATCAGCTCTGACTAGAAGTGATAGATGATGTGACACTCAGCATGAGTGAGCATGATAGAGCATGATAGAGCATGATAGAGCAGGCTGCAGCTGTACTTGCTTATATACTACATAATATTAAAAAAAAAATAAAAATACTGCAGTCTTGGATATTGGGCATCACCATGTAGTTAGGAACCCGCAAATGAGGGTCAGCAGAATCTGCACACCTCCACTGACTTTTCAAGGCTCTGGATCCCCCAGTTATCTTGCAAATAATCCCAGCTCACATCCTGCTCACGCTTCTGACTGAGGGCTGGGCTTTGGCTGTCCACCAGCACATCACCTCTCTGGTTGGGCTTCACACTTCAGTGTAGCAAACTGAAGACCAAGCTACAAACTAGACACTATCAATGATGCTATGAAAGAAACAGGTTTTTGTGGACCTAAACTATTTCTGCTTTTCTTGGCCTGTGGAAATATCGACAACAGGGTAGCTCTTAAATTAGTTCCTCCTGCCAGCTGACCCCTTCCTGGAGGAGTAGGAGGGAGCTTACTACCTGCAGCTCTGGAAGTACAAAATAATCTTGGGATGTGCCAGTGCCACCCCATCTGTTTCCCCCCTGCCTTGCTGATCAGTCAGCTTCCCATAAAAGCCATCCCTTGTCCATACTCATAATTTGTACAATGGAGTAAAGTCAGTGGCATACCTGGGGACAGTCCTCATCCACCCTGCAACACCTGGGCAAGCCCAAATTCACTCAGAAAACAGGCAATTCCCAACTTTGCCAGTGTGCCTCTGCTGCTTTGCAGGTTGTCACATTCTGTCTCTCACTATCCAGATATTTTTTCCTTTTTTTATTAACTTATCGCCATCAAAGACTGGCTAAAAAAGTGTGTGAGGAGTTTTGCTTCCCTTCTTGTTTGATAATCCTTGATCTCCAGAGCAGAGGAAGATCTTATGGTGACTTCTGGCAGGAACAGTCTGTCCTGTCTACCCCTACCTGCTTGTGGCTGCATGTTCCCACCACCTCTCTCTCGCTTCCCTGGTGCTTGGCAGAGCAGCACTGAGCTCATGGAGGAAACTAGACTAGGAAACTAGTAGAAAACTACTCTTACAGAGAGTGACTATCCTATGCCATAGCTGGCATGACAAAGGGGATGTGACTGAGGAATTGGAGAAGAGGATCCAGAACAGTCTATCTGTCTATCATGTCAGGTTGGCCTTAAGGAGAAATCTCACCTTCACTGAGCAGCCTGATAAATCAACTAAATCAATCAATCAACTAAAGAATAAAACATCTATCGGGGGCCCGTGAATACTCCTAATTAATTAATAGTTTTGTTTCCTGCCTTGAAGTCTGCAGACAAACCAAGCTAACAGTGCAACTTTGAACACAAAAGCCTCTATCCCCTGCAGCATCAGCCCAGATCTCTCTCATACTGCATAGCCAGACACAGGAAAATAAGTGAAGCAGGACGTGGAGGCTATTTAAGTGTTGGTACAGTACAGGCTTACCCAGCTGCAATCCATCTTTTTCTTGTTGTTGTTGTTGTTACAGGTGAGTCAGGCAGCTGCTGTTTCTTGCTGTTAGGGCCAGCTGGTGAGGGCCAGCTCACCCTTACAATGCCCTCCCATTGCACTGGTAAAGCAATCTGTGGGTTGTGTGGCCATTTGCAATAGGAAACTTGCCCACTCCCTTTCTGCTGGGTTATTTTTCAGCTGGAGCCACACCTCAGCTTGGTTCACCACAATCACTGGTGTGGCTCCAACAGCAGAAGCAGCCAGAGGGGCAGGAAAAAGCAGGCACAGAGGGGGGTCTCTGGCTGCTGCAGCCCTAAATCTAACCACAGCCACACTCTGATCTGACCCAGTGCTCCAGGCCCTGCAAACAAGGGTGCGAAGCACAAAAATGCTCTCCCAACACCAAGAACACAACAGAAGCTCACATAAATAAAAACTGAGGGTATGGTGTTTTTTTTCTGGACATCACATTGTGTGCAGGTGCTGGTGCAGCCACATTTCATATGCAATGCTTTTGCAATACAGGTATTTAGTGTTCCTGGCCAGTAACAATTTGTCTCTGAGGTTTGCTGCATGATCATTCTGGAAACAACCAAGCGGATGGACTACACCAGGGCTTTTTAACAGAATTCAGCTTTTTGCTGAAGAGTAATGAAGCTGGCTTCTTACCTCAGTAATTTTGGATTTGAACAATGTACATACTAAAGCCTGTTGAAAGAACAGGCAGCACATAATGCCATGAGAAAGCTGAGGAAAAATTAGCAGATCACCCTTTCAATTCTCCAACCTCCCAGAATCACTACTTGGAAAAAAATCTCCTAAAGGAATACACAGCATTGCACTGGTTTGGTAGATGTGCCATGTTCAAGACAACCATTTGACAGCATGCAATTCTATATGTAAGTGAATTTCATTCGTCTTACAAACTATATAGCATTTATCCACAGAAAACTTGGAAAAAACTGTGAAACAAATAGAAGAAGAAACTATCTAACTCAAGGACTCCATTGTAGAATCCTTTTTCCTTGATAATAACCCACAGAAAACCACTTCAGATGTTACTCTTTAACAGAGCCCTATCTTTATGGAAATGATACCTCGGTTACCCTGACATCCCAGTTCTCCAGTGTTCCTGGATGCACTCAACAGAAAGGACAATATCCAAATAATTTGTGTCACTGTCTTAAAAAAAATTTGAAGACTTCCAAAATCTAGGTAAAGTGAACCTGGCACGGGGATAAAATATGGGTGTTGAGATGAATAATTTAGCTTGGTCCAGTAGTTGTATGATTAGCTAATAACTGAAGGCATAAAAATTGATAACCTAGAAGGTGAGTCAGTGAGCGTCCTATGCCACCAGAGAAAAGAGGAGGTCAAAAATAGCTGGAGGCAAGTTTTTTTTGGCCTTGCTTTTTACTAAGGACTATAAAGGCTCTTTTGGGGCTACAAAGATGAAGAAATTGCTGGAAAGCAGGGTAACAAAAGTCTAGACCATGAACTAAATAGGAAAAATTGCAGAGAAAATTGGCACTGAAATCATAGCACATTCCCTAATCTATTTTAAAGACAGATTTTACTAATTCTTTCAGGACTTCTCTGGACTTTTTCTCACAACATGGTGCTTCACAGACATCCTTGCCCTTACAGCCTGGTTTAAGAGTTGCCACCCTAAAGCTACTGAGCTTCCAGGCAGGTCAGGTGCTACAAGCTCTGTCCTGGCTGAGTGTGGGCTAAAGCAAGTCAGAAGGAGCTCTGAGGCCAATGTCATCCTGGGACCTGCTGTGCTCCTGGTCTAGCCCATCTCACAGTGAAGCAGAGGGACACTGGAGAGACACTGTCATCTCCTGTAAAGCCATAAAGGAGAACAGGGAGCTTGCAGTGCTACATGAATTAGCAAGTCACATTAAATATTATGAGAATGTTCAGTTTTTAACACAGCCTGAGACAGAGATGAATCACGATATTTTAACAGATGAGTAAATGAATGGATAGTTGATTATCCCTAAGAAGCACTTCAGAAACAAGAGATGATCCAAAGCAATAAGGTGTACAGACAGTACTCATAAATGAAATAGCAGAGCAAAAGGAGCATTTACAAATTAGCTGACACATACCCCACAGAATTATGAAAGCTCCAGAATGGCAAAACAAGAAAATGCTGACCCTCTCTGTGTACCAGGAAACCAAGGAGTCTTACAAACATACCATCTCCATGCACTTGCCTTTCACGGCAAGATGTTTCCCTGCTTGCAGCTGGTGCTTTATCACACTAAAAATACAACATGACAAATGCCTTCTTTCAGCGAGACATAGGAACACTTGTGAGTATTGACCGATTCCTCCGTGTATCTGCTGGGTTTGTCCACACATCTTTCACCTGGAGGAGGTCCCCATGCCCAGCTCACCCCACTCCTGGCGATGATCCCTAGCCATGGATACCATTCTTGCTTGCCATTGCAGCAGTCGAACAAGCTGACCCCTGTGAGCTGGAACGGGCAGTGTTGCCAGCCCAAACCATGCCAGGTGGGAGTCTCTCACATTCAGTGGGAAGGGTCTTCAGCCCCTCAAAGATGAAACCACTGCCATTTCCGCTGTCTTTGTGGGCAGCCGCTGCCATTTCCACTACCTTTGCAGGCAGCGTCTGTAGCCAACTGCACTTCTGCTTGGCAGCAGCTTTGAAATGTTTACCGGTGGGGGCGAGGAAAGGGCTGACAACAGCCGCGTGAATCATTCATCAGGAAAAGCACCAGCGCTGCTTTTATTCCTCCTTTCAGGCTAGATGACAGCTCTAATTCCTCAAGCTCTATTTTTCCACAATTCTGGTGAATGTTTATGCATATGGCTGTCACAAATATTATTGCAAAGATCTATATTTATATAGAAAATTCAGGTCAGGAGTACCACAAAGACCATGTGGGCCTGTCTCTCGCCCTTGACAGGGATAGCATTTTATGCATTTTCGGGCATAGAAGTGCATTAATGCCAGATAATTTATCTTTCTAACAAGCCACTGTTGAAATTTAGTTTGAATAGATTAATTAACCAGAAGTTGAAAAGGACGTTTCCTTGGATTTGTGTTTCATCAAGAGCGACAAGCTGTCGTCTCCAGCCGAGTGCCCTGCGGCCCACCGAGGCGGCTGCTGCCAGACCTCCTGCTTGACGCCCAGGAGCCCATCCCGAGGAGGTCCCTTGCCCTCAGGGAATTGGACAGAAAGCTCAGGCACCCAGTAGCAGCCAAATGGCTCTGCCCATCCACATCCCGCAGCCCTGGCAGGCCCAAAGGCCTCAGCCCAGACAGGGAGCTCTCGGTAGCTGTGAGGCGCCATTTTGGGAGAGCCTAGCAGAAAGCTTGTCCTTCTGAGGGAGGTCAGTGGGGGAGGGAGATGGAGGACTGAGTATTTTCTTGTGTGAAATGTTGTTTTTAAACAGTGACCTTTTATTTCCCCCTCACCACATTTGCTTTGGTCACAGAGGCAGCAGATGGAGCCGAGGGAGCCCAGCAGGGCCTGAGGGAGCCTATGCCAACCCATGCGGGGCAGCGGGCAGCCATGCGCCCCCAGGCCTCTGTGTCTCACCAACAGAGCTTATGCTTTACATTAACAACATTCTCGGATTGATGTTTCCTTCCAGTTTCTTATGCAAGTTACCCCTCATCCCCACATGCTATTTTTTCAGTCAAATGTAAGAAGGAGGCTGGAAGTAACACAGCACTGTGGGTCAAATTAACAGTCTACTGGCAAGTAGTTCTGTCCAATTTGCTATGCCATTATAAGCAGTGGTCTTGTATAGTCATGCGTATGAATTCTGGAGAATTCCATTTGTGCACAGTGCATGCCACTCTGCACATCACCTGCAGGTTCAAGTGTGCAGTGTGAAGCTTTGGAGCTTACCATCGCTTCCAGACAGCTGCTGCCATTGCACACCAAAATGAAGGAAGGAATAAGCAAGTGAAGAAGACAGGAGGAACACTTTGCAAGCATTATTCCTGAAACAGTGATACACTAAAACACAACTTCAAACACTGATGCTGGTATTTGGAATTGCGGGAATTGCACATGGGAGTTATACTTAGAGGGTCAATTGCACATAGGAATTGTAGTTAAGGGGTCAAGCAGAAATTCAACCTGGAATGACTCAGGCTGTGAAGCAATGCTATATTTGTATTAAGATAAAATACAGCACATAAAGCAGCAACAATTTCAACAGAGACTTCCGTTTTCTCTGACAGCACCTGTTATCAGTTACAAAAGACTACATCATAAAAGTCCCAATGGCATTGTGTCTCTTACAGCTTTCTTGGATATACCAAAAACGAATATACACCTTGAACATGCAACAAACTCACTTTTATAACCTGTTGCTTTCATTTTTAACTGAAGGCAAAACTAGTTTGGGGTTTTTTTTCTTATTTCCATGAATTGAGGTTTCAAAATCCTTTGACAGGACAATGACTGAAGTTAGCCACTTCAGCATTCAGGGGAGTCAGGTTCAATTGTTCCCTTGCCTGATGTTACAAAGGCTTTATCTAGAATTTTGTATTGGCTTTCATGGAAACAGTAACTTGGTAATCTGTCCTTCTGTGGCTGGTGAGCAGTTACTTAAGTGTATTCTTGACATCTCAGAAAAAAAGGCTTCCCCACATGAAACTCCAGAAAACAATGAAGGAGAATTAAATTTTTCTTCCTCAGAAATCACTCACATATGTCTTATTTTCAGCACTGTTTTATTCTACTTTCCCATTTACTTAAAGCAGAGCTATATTTTGGGTTTCAAACAACTTATATTAGATAAACACAACTACAACTGAATGGAGCAAACAAACATAGTTTCAAGGGGACATGGCTCAGGTTATAGCGAAGCATGAAAATAAGTCACCCTCCCTGCACATGGAAAGAGTTATTAAAATGGTAAAACACGACACTGCAGACAACAAAATGTCATAGCATGCCTTAGGCCAGTCTTGTACTATCTGAGCAAGAAAAGTACCTGATGACAGCACTCTGGAATTTGTCTTCTGCAAGGAGTTCTGACCTGATAGTGCACTCATTAACTCAGAAAACTCCATAGTGTGAATGTTGACAGGTAGGATTGTAACTACAGGTGAAACATGTTTTCTTCTGAAGGGTTACAGTTCTCTGTGAAAATAATCATGAGGCATTGCCTGCAAGTCTGCTAGCATATTGAAAATGTTGGAGGGAGTTAAGTCGAATTAATGGGTAGCTGACACAAATTTGAGAAAAAAAGTCACCAGTTGCAAATCAACATTTTTGATGCTTTCTCTTTAAAACCTCTAACTTGTTCTAGTCACATCACAAGAACATGACAAATAATGTTATGTGAGAAAAAACACTGAGAAAACAGAGTTCAATGAGAGAAAAAGAGACCAAAATCAACTGGCTCTGGTAACCTAGAAACCCTGCACAAAGCAATGTCCTGCCCACACCGCTATTCCTGCCATGGTTATAGGCTCTACAGTGCTGCCTGCATCACAGATGTTTTTCTTGTTTGGGGTTCCCTACAGCTTGGCAGTTGAGAATGAAGGAAACATCTGTTTTCTATTTTTAAAAGATTGAAACAAGAATAGAAACAATTTCTCCCTGTGACAGTTCAGCCACTTTCCTGATGCCAGTTTTAATTAGCCAACAAACAGAATATCATTAGAAACATACAGCTGTTCCTCACAGCCTGATGAGAAACAGCAGTGGCCCCAATCCAGCATCATTCAAACATGCTAAAAAATGTTAGGGGATTGGCTTAAAGTCATAAGTTTCCATTTTCATTTCTTTCATATCTCATCTTGGAAGTTCATTTCCTCAAAAGGAATCTCATGTTTGCTTCAGGGATTCAATATGAAATGCCTAACATTCACAGTAGATGTCCTCCCTTCCATTTTACCAAGGGTCTTCCTCAACATCTCCTTTTACCCTCCTGAGCACTCTCTTACACTTTTACCTCAAGGGGCACATTGCAGTTCATCATCTGCAAATAGTTCATTGATTGGTGCTCATCAATCAGCTCCTGCCTAAACAACACACTGCCTTTACCCCAGTCTCCTCCTTGGACCTTGCTTTTGCGCATCCTCTTTTGCAGATGAGCTCAGTTCTGCCACGCTGTCTCTCTGCCTGGGAACACTGGCCAAACCACTGTCTTTGTTGACACCCTAAGTGATGGATGCTCTTTTTTTCTGGATTCCTGTTCTTCACCTCCAATTGGCTCATTTTTTTGCACGTGCCTTCTCCAATTCAGGACATTGCATCACTGCAACCATCCTACTCTCTGCTCTGCGCTAGCAGCAGACAGGACTGAGGTCCTAGCTGCTGAGCCTCCCAGCAGCACTCTCTGCAATCTAGATAGCCCATCAAGTGGGGAAAGGCTTCCTCGGCACTCCCTCTGTGGGCTGACTTCAGCCCACACCTTTCTGTCATGTCCCAGATTTAGTTTAAGAACTACTGGCCTCAGAAGTCATGTCTCTGTGCTCCTGGACACAGTCCTATGCTGCTACTTTGCATCCCCATCTGAACACCAGCTCTTAGGACGCAAAGGTAGAGGTCTTTTCAGTCCTCAGGAGCTTTTTTTCCTTGTTCCCTGACTACATGTGCCTTTGAAAAGGGAAAAGAGAGATTACATGGAATCAAGAGAAATGTTGGTAGTCATGAGACTGTGACCACAGAAAAAAAACACCTAAAAGGTCTGAGGTCTCTACAGAAGTCCGCTGTATACAGATTACTTATTCCACTTGTGCAGAGACCAGCATTTAGCCTGAATGTATTATCTACCTAGTACTATGCGGTGCTTAAAAATGCAACTAAATAAGTACCTGGCTCAAATCAGTGACATTCAAGATCTTGCACACTGCGCTGTAAGCCAGACTCCTGTCAGCAGAGCAAAATCAACCATGACCTTCTGGTGATAGGTAGTTGCCATTTTCATCACTGATGAGATGACAGGTAAGCAGAGGCATGAAAGTCTCCTAGTGATTTCATCAGTCTCAGCTGTACCACAGGCAAGACATTGTCTCTGTTACTGCTGTGAAGGCCTCAAGAAGGCCCCTGTGTGTGGTCTGCAGCACAGTCCCAAAGAAGAGTGAGAAGCAAGAAACAACAAGGACATTTACCAGTGTTATTTCACTTTTTTTGTGGGATTCCCACATAGTTCTGCATGACTACTATTCTCAGTTGTACTTTTCATTTGTATGTGCTGAATCTAAGTGCCAACCATCCCTCCTCTTGGGCTAGGAACCCCTCAAGTGGCTGGGTGGACAGTATGTAGAAAACAGAAACAGAGACAAACAGTGCCAAGGAAGACATACGTGTAATTTTACTGTGGTGGCCAAGACCCTTTAGACCTTTCCACCAACTTCAACTTCAGTCACCTTCCACATAGCAATGTTGGCAAATGTGCACATTTGCATCTGCTGTTTCAGAAAGTGCAGAAAATCTACACAGCACTAAGAAATATAGATGTAAGTATGCCACGTCTGCCTCCCACCTTCATTTGCCTTCCATATTCAATATAAACAGCGCCAGTGGCTGGGATGGTAAATGCACCCCAGATATTATTGGTTACTGAAGTCAAATACTTTCTGGTATGAGAATTCCTACTTATTTTAATTGCTCATTGCCTGGCATAGATGTGAACAGCAGTTTGGCCATTTAACGCTGGGTAATTCACAACAAGACTTTTTTTTTATATCTTATGGAGTGGACCATCCATACACATTGCATTTTGTAGTCTCTATTTTTGGGGATTTTTGCATTCCTCCTGTTAGCCCATGTATTCTGAAATATTCTAGACAAAAGTTATCACTAATTTCTGGTGAGATTTCATACAAATTCATTGTGGTCTTTTTGCATTTGTTTTCCCCATTTAAATCAAAATATAGTATGGAAAGAACACAGTGCCGCTAGTAACACATATTAGTGCAATGCACTGAAAATTTATGCCAATGATGGATTAATGTTAGAGCAATGTGTCTGTTCTGCATAATTTTAAATGCAGATAGTGGTGTAGCTAAAAATCCTCTACATGTCTGTGGTATCCTCTTTTTTGGGGAAAAAAAAGTTTTCATTAAGTGAGGGACACATATAAGGCTGCCATAACATGGGCCAGGAAAACATTAATTTTCCAGAATAATAATTAGGGCAAAGGGGTAACGATCTTTCTTTGAGAAACTGCTATGTCAGAAATCACTCTTGGAGACAACTAAGCAAATGAGTTCAGAGGCCAACTCTATGCCATGCTTGATTACATGTTTAAGTATTTGGATGTAAGTACTTAGATGGCATTGTAACTAAAAAATCAGACTGACATCTTTGTAATGCCACTTGCAATATAATAAGAGCAAACTGTTGATATTTTATCTCCCTTACAAAGGTAACTTACTATTTTTAGAAAAGAAACCTTTCCTATAACACAAATTTACCTTGTCAGAAATCACTTATGAATCTGGTAAAATTAAAATCGCTTACAGTCTTTCTCAGATGAAAGCAGTAGTAAGCCAGAAGCCAGAGAAAACTTACTATGGTTAAAATAATTGTCAACAACCTGATGGGTGATAAGAGATTTCTCTTTTAGAGCTGGGAAGCAGCAGGCTGTGGGCATGTTCAAAGCCGCACGTAGCTGAACTGGAGATTTCTTTATGAGAGCAGTTACTAAGGTGTCCAGAGCATAAGTACTGCTCGATGGCCATAAAAAACCTACTGTTGACTTTCTCTTAACCTTACCGACTTCAGACTGTCAACAATGCTATTTCTGCTCCATTTTGTTCCTCTGTTAGAAATCCAAGGTAAGATTGCTTCTTTCTTAATTCTTTGTAAACCTGATTGCCCTTGGGACAGAGTAAGGAAATTTTCATTTACATTAAGGAATTAACAAGGAATTTCATCAAAGAATCAATAAGGAATTTTCATTTACATGATTTTGAAAAAACACATTTTTAGGAAAATAAATGTTTACAGCACATGAGGATTTCATAAAATGACAGAATTGTCCAACCAGGTTACTGTAAATTTTCATGAAATGAAATTCATCAGATGTAAGACTAAAGGATAAACTAATGCCTTTTTGAAAAAGTACTTAATGTAATAAAACATAGTCATAAACAACAAGCTTAACACGAGAATCATAACATATTCTCTAAATATTAGGTGGGAAAAAATAAGTATTTAACTTAGCAACTGAGTTTTCATAAATATTTCTGTATTGCAATAAAAATTGTGGTAATTTGGCTAAGAAAATCCTTTCAGTATCAACACATTAAAATTAGAATTATACATTTGATAGAGCACTCAGAAATTATTGCCTAAATGATTGCTTCTATGAGAAAAGTTCTTTCCCATAGAAACACTGTATATAACGATATACAAGTAGAAGCTACAGTATGTCATTTATACAAATTTTCCAAAATTAAGACTTTTCAGTTCCTGCACAATTTCATTTTTAATAACGAATAGTTTTCTTATGCTTAGTAATTCCTGAAGCATTACAGAAAAGTGAATAAATGGGTTTCACTGTAATTAGCTCATGAATGTAATTTCTCAGCTTGTGAAAAGTTCTTAAATAACATTTTTTTCTAATAATGCATAAAGGGCAGGTTATAGTGTAATCAAAATAAGAAACTGAAACAGAAAATATATTACTGTGAAGAAAAGAATTTTTTTAAATTGCCAGCCTGTTAGAAACAGAAAATAAGTATTAGAGAATATATTATTTGTTCTGCAGACACCCTGTTACAAAAGATTGGAATATGCAGGATTTCAATATACTGAATTTTACTAAATACTCTCTTTAAAAATAACTATTTTTAAATCACTATGCTTTGTTATTGCTGAAGGAAATGTTACACATGTAAAATTTTTATTTTAACATAAACTTCATTTTTGTTATGTTTCCAACATTTGGTTTAAAACAATGTAGTTAATAAAAACCATCCAGTGACTCACCTTTTCATTACACAGATTAATGTATTGCTTTCATTGTCACAAATTTGATTAGCAAAAACAAAAGTTGGAAATAGTTTATTACTAAAGCAACCCTTACTATGTTTCCTATTTGCACACCATGAAATGTATCTTTGTTTATTTTGAACTGTTCGAAAAAAATATAAATATCCACCTTACCATACTTTCAAATTGCTTTTCCCATATACACCCCATCTATAATAGACAATAAGGCTTGAACCAATTTTGCCGTAAATTATCTTGGTTTAACAGCAAAGTCTTTGCTCGCTTTAGCCAAACTAGACTAGTTCAGCCTACTCCAGAGAGGGATTGAACCCAAGATGACTGAGCAGTCCCTCCTAAATAGGTTTGAGCTCAAAAGCCTTGGATAACCACAGGTACAAGCAAAAGTGATGGGCAAGGAGACATGTATCAGAGAGATTTTTCATGTGTGGGCAAGTCCTCACAGCTGTCACAAAACCATGTTTCAAGCAGTACAGAAATATGAAGAGAATGATTGATCAGTTCCCATCTTGCCTCCTCCTCTTAAATCTATATGTTCAGTATAGCAGCTTCGGGAATGTCATAGGACACAGTTACATCTGGGAAACCCACATCTGTGGCATGTTTCCAGGGAAAACATCTGCAAGGTAAAATGGGTATTGATTGTCTAGGCTTCACTAGGTGTGTACTCTACAATTCCTAGAACAGGTATATGAGTCCACTCCAAAAGAGTAGAAAACATCATCTGATTATAAATACTGTTGATATCTGAATGTCTGGTTAACCTTCAAAAAGTGCCCTTAGTATTTCGCGTGAATAAACTGATGCTGTATAAAAAGATGGTATTTTACTGCCCTCTAACGGCTGGCGATAAACAGCTCCCCTTTTTTGTAATTATTCCCCCAAAAGCTCTCTCCAACAGGCCACTGTGACACGAAGTCTTCCAGCCAGAAGGAAACCTCACACAATTATCCTCACATGCCAAGATCTATGGGAACAAATTATACAGCATCCTGGGCATGTTGGAGAAACAAAACTTGCATGCTGTTGAGAGGAAAGAAGGTTATTCAAATCAGAGCTATAACTTTGTAATTGATGTTAGTTAGCCAAACTGTGTCTAAAACACTGGTGACTGAAATTTCAACACTTCAATAAATCTTATCAGTCTGAATTGATAAGCCCAGGAAGATTTTTCAATGTAGGTGACAAAACATGTATCTTTAACAGCGATCTCAGACTTTTTAAATCACTGCTGAGAGCGCCAATGTGTGACAAATTTAAGGATAAAATACGTAAACCCAGATTTTTAAGCCTTTTCTTTTTATGATGAACTGCTGTTCCCAGCAGTTATGGGACCTCGGCAGTGAGTAACTGCTTCTCGGTGTCAGGAAGGGATTTACAGTCCAGACCTTAATAATAGTACCAATGCAGGCTAGTGATCAGTTGAGTTGTTCAGTTCTAACAATAAAAAAATCCAGCTATTATAAATGTGACAGTCAATCATATTTAAGTGTCATACAACTGCTGAGCATAAATTATACTGTGACTCACTTTTCAACCAAGGAAAAGCATAACCCAGCAAAGGATCTGTTAAATTCAAAAGGAGAGTTCAGGGATGTTGTTTACCTGTGGAGCACCATGGATGCCACCGTACTAAATGCAGGAACCCTAAAGCAAGCACATTTTAGATTAATGTGAAAACTCAATGACTTGTGCCATTTTCTATAGATTTTATAAATTTCACAAACAGACAGAATCTAATTTGCATTGTTGCTTTAATCCTGTTCAACATTCAGGCCATTATATGGAAGTTTCACGTGGAGAAGCCACAGCATTTTCAGAATTTTATGACAACAGTTCATCAAACATCTCTTCAACCTGTAGTTTGATTCTATCAAGTTGGGTTTTTTTTCAGGGAATATTTGATATAAACCCAATTCTTTCTTTTCCCAGCTAGAAAAAAACATATTGGTGGAAAAGAATGTTTATGAAAACTTATATCTGTGCACAAGTAAATAATTTTGTGTATGTTTTAGGGTGTGTCATCATTGAAACAGGATACAGAAATGCAAAGATTTCTCTTTCAATTTTTCAAAAATTTTTACTAATTCTAAGTGCTTATGATTCATTTGACTTGGTTGTTTTCTTTCTTTTCATGTCTTCCTTCTTTAGTGATATGTGAACTTAACAAGAGCTGTGCTCCCACTGAGCTCTCAGTCAATAATATTTCACTGATTTTGAAGCTAAATAAAACAAACTGGCCTATCTGCTCTCGCAGTGACCTGTGAGCAGTAACAACAGGATCCAAAAAATATATTCTGTTATTATCTGAAATGTGCCTTAATTTTGTGTGTTACAGCAGCTCCAAGCAGTATTGATTCAACAAAGGGCTTTCGCTAAACTAATTTTAACCAGTGATGAAATCTCTGGATCTGTCTTATTGCAAAGGACAGCTTTGGCGTAACTTGGACATTTGCAGAGAATGTTTCAGGTTTTCTGCTTTAAACAAAACCGTTCTTACAAACACAGTCACTGAAAGAGACAGCATTCCTTTCTTGCACTACCAAGTTTGCAATCAATTTATTGATGTGTTTCATTAAAGCACACTGAATAACAGTGACATGTTTGAGAACTGTGCACATGCTGTGTGAACCTAGCTGATCCTCGGTAATACGTGCTATGGTTTGGTCAATTTTTGCCAGTCAGAAATTTATGGTGAGAAATAGGGGAAATTTAGTAGTAAGTAGAGAAGGAGCAACTCCATCAAAGGCAGAAATGTGAAGACTGAATTTTATCACATGGTGAATAAAGAACTGCTTTTATGGCATTATTGCTTTGAAAGAGAAGCTTCCACTTTTGACTATATCTATTCATCAGCCAAAGTGCTGTCCATGGGGTAGTAAATCATGAGTCTTACGGACCTGCTCCACATAATTGTGCAGACATTGATGAGAATGGATGTGGATACTCAGCAGATGACACCGTTGTTTGTGTGTCAGCATTACTGGAAAGTGTGTCAGGAACAACTGCAGCCATCAGAGCAGTAAATGCACTATGCTTGATAAAAGAGCAAATTAAGACAAGTTAAAATGAATTTAAAGACTCAAAGAGAAAAATAAAAGAGCAAGCCCCTTCTGTTTGGATAATGGCTGGTTTCTTGCCTGCAAGGGCAAAATAACTGAATGCTGAGAGCGAAGAGAAACTCAGGATTCATTTTCAGCTCTGCTACCCCATGTGCATTCTGTTATAGCTTTGCTTCTCTTGAGAGGTCATGGACACACTCAGTTCTTTGAAAGGGACTGTCAGGCCATACGGAACACATATATGTACTTTGAAAAAATGTTTTTTCTGTCCCTGAATGAATATAGAAAGAAAGCTTTTTCCAGTCCAACCTTTGTGCAACATCTGATACGTGAAAAAATGAGTTAGAACTACAAATACTACCATAAGGACTTTGATGAAAACAGCAAACTACCAGAGCCTAATTGCAACGTTATTCAAATATACAAAGATCTATAGTTTAACCAGTCTAAATTACCTATTTTTGTCCATATAGTGGATCCCAACAAAAGCCTTCAGAAAAGCTAGGTTAAACCTCTTCATCCATCTTTTAAGATTTGTAGCAAGAGAATGTTAGAGGTATCTCACTTAAAAGGCAAGGCATATCCTGACAAGATTTCCAAAATTAATTGAATTTGAATCTCAAGCCTGAGTTTGTAATCAACTATGTATTTCGTCTCCTATCATCGTATCTCAACCTCAATTCTTTCCGTCATACAAAAAGCAGTATTATTAGGACAGTGTTAATCAGGTAAGAGTAAAACATACTCAGTTTTTAAAGATTACCATTTAGCCAAATTTCTGGTCTTTCCATCCTTGCTGATACTATATAGCCCCTAATTATCCATTGGCCTCATAGGAATTGGATTACTTCACTTTGTTTCTGTCATTCTTCCCTATAATTTTATCATATATGTTTCATTTTGATCTTGCATATAGTCCATAGGAGTCTCATGTGTCTACAGCCAGCGTGTCTGCCTTTGCAAGGTGGGTCCATAGACATTTCTACCAATTCAACTAAGATTATAATCAAATTTGCTTTGTCAAATTTGAACTTCACTTTTAAAAGACCTTGCTAATGAGTAAAACCAGAACCAGCTCTGTGTGATACAACGAACTTTCCTGTTTTGTTTGGTTTGCCCTTTTTTGCAGTTTTAGCATTTTCATTGGTTTTTCTTGGCCATAAAAGCTCCTGTAAACTTTGTGAAAGGGAAAAAGTGTTTTTTTGCAAAAGGACATACACTCCATACCTGTAATGAAACAATAGAGCAGATTTCCTGTTAAATGTTCTGCAGAAAACCATTCATTTGTGATGTGTGCCAGTAGAGGAAATAAAAACTATTCTCTTGCTTTGAACTTCTTGTCTGAGTGATTTACAAGACCATAAATCTAATTGCATTATTGCAAAAAAAAATCCCCAAAGAAAATTCCCAAATCTGGGACCAGCTTTGCAAATTCATACCAAGATTTGACTAGCCAATTGCTCAAAGACTTTACTGTTATTTTGTGCAATAAGTGTTCTTAGTAGTTGTACCTCTCTGATGTGTAAGTGGATACTTCCCTGTTGCCCAGCTGCCTTCAGCATGGGAAGTGGCTTTCCACATGCTCCAGCTGGAAGTTCTCTCTTCATACGAGACTTCCATTTCCCCCAGCCAGGAGCACCCAAGTACCACTGCCCTGTTCATCCCCGGCCGTGCTGCAGGGTTCTGATACTTAATGCTTACACCTTCGAGGAGTCAGTCTACCAGGAAAGCACATTGATAAGTTTCTTTGTGGCCAGCAATGTGTTCTGCAGATGATGGGAAAGAGAGAAAAACAAACAGAAACTTCAAGCCATCTCTTCTAAATTTCAGTGGGGGTAAGTCATTTGTAGCTGACACTGTAATGCAAGAGGCAGAATTAAAATGACATGCAACGCACTTTAAAGTGAAAAATGAAAATATTCTGTCACATGCTGTGGTTGTAGTTTTACCAGGCCTTTCTAATTTGACACATACTCTGCTACAGAGGAAATGTCTTCCCATATTTTCTCAGAATCCTGTCTGATGGAAGACACTTCAGTTGGTGTTGTCTGCCAAAAGGGTTCTTTTCCATGCAGAAATCATACGATGTGCCTCCTGCAGGCATTTCTTTGTGATAGCATAAATGGCTGTGAGAACGGCGCAGATGAAGAGAACTGTGGTGAGTATTACAACATCTGTAAGTACACAGAAAGAAAATCTGGTTGTGGGATGTGCTCCTCCAGCTAATACACACCAAATCACTAATAGTCAGCAGATGATCCACAAGTCTGACAAGTCTAGGGTTTTCAGTGTAATTGAATATTTTCTTTTCTTCAATGAATGAGGGAATTACACCATGCTGGTCAGCAAAGAAAACTGACAGGGTGTCTAAAGGCATGCCCCAGGCAAACTCCAGTGGTGAGATTTCCATAGAATCCCTATTATATTATCCTCTGCTGTGGACAGCAGGTAATCACTGCACACCTGTGTGGGGAATCCTTCAAAGTGGGTGCACAAACTCCTGCACATAAGTAGTGGTACTTATGCTCAGTAAGGCTTCTTCCCAGTAGAAGTGAAGAATTCTTATTCTGTGATGATTTCAAGTGTTGTAAGAGTCTTAGATATATACATATTTTTGTATATGTGCATAAGCACATACGCACTTGGTGGTGATCACACTACCATTCTTCTCTGTCTTACTGATCTCCACACCCACTCTCAGTCCAAAAGATCAATGAGGAAGTCAGATCAATGAGATCAGTCTCCTTTTGTGGCTAATAAATGATCCATATTTTGGAGTATGATTCCCCCTACATCACATTTGACTTCCTCTGTGACTCTGAAGCATGTTGGGTCAGAAGATAATGTGTTAACTCCACTGTCATCTCCTGCTTTGCATCCTCCCTCCCCACCTGCCTCCTAGTGAAGTTCTTACATCTATTTCACTTCCTTTTCCTCTTTGTAGGTATTTCAAATCATCTGCCTGTGCCTCTTTTCTTTTTCATTACCATCACCCCTCAGCTGCCATCTTTGGATGTGGTCCTTTGTGTTTATGACTTTCCATATTGCACCTCTCCTGTTTACCGTTCACCTGTGTACCAGTGCTGCTACTGGATCTAAACTGCACTCTGGTGTACTAACACTGATTGCCCCAAAGACTGACATTCTCCAAATGTAATAGAGATTCCTACCTTCTGCCAATCTATTAAAAAAAAAAAAAAGATGTCTAAGCTTTATAAATTTTAACTGATTTTCTCTCAAATCTCATATAATTTGTACAATTGCGGTGTGGTGAGTATTACAACATAGCTGGTCAAGTAATGATCTGTTCTCATAATTTTCCATTTGATCACCAAACATACCCATTTACTGAAACTGGTGTAAACTTTCTGGTTTTTACTGAATCACTTTCTGATTTTCAGTCTTGTCCTAGAACACTTCCATTATCATGTGTAGATTTTCACTGTAAATAATTTGTAAGTCTCCATGCTATACCATGTATGAGTTTCTCCACTACATTAATCATTCTAATTTAGCATTCTGTTCTTTTTATCAATACATCTTCTAATAATATTTTGCATCAACATTAGATTTCTCTCTATATTTCTCTCTCTCTCTCTCTGCCATGCTTATAGTCTGGTACACTTCTGATATTCAATTTACATGAAATTTCTTAATTTGGACTTATAATTGCTACTCATAATCAGCAGAAAAGACAATTAAAACAATCCATCTGAAGATTTACTTTTGGTTCCATCACATATAATAAAACACGTGTACCCCACAGAAAAATTGTCATTAATGTTCTGGTTTTCATTAACAGGCAATTTAAAGTACAGCTGACAAACATTAACACTTTTTACAGTAGATAAGAGTGGATACGCAGGTATCTGATATGGTTCATGGAAAGCCTAATTATCTGGATGTATCAGAAGAATTCTAACTTAATCCTAATGCCCTTATTAATAACCTTAAACTATTTTACACTTCTAAAGCTTTTCACTGCATATATATATTTACTATAATTGTAGAAATATCTGGAATTTTAGATGCGCTCAGGGAACTCCTTTACTTTCCAGAGATTTTTGCATGCATACTAGAGAACAGCAGAGTAATGCAATGTGGAACTTACTTGGTAGTGACAGCTTGCAGCTTTATAAAGTTTCAGGAAAATGGTAATTACATTTCTGGAAACTTTTGGAAAGCCAGTATTTGTTTTCAACCCACTCAGGAACAAAAGAAAAAAGAAAGGCTTCTCTACGAAACATTTTTTAAAAAATTAAAATCTTGAAATGTTTTATGTTGATCCCTTCTAAAATATTTCTTCCTGCCTACAGATGAGGATTCATAAACCCAAAAGCCTCAGCTCAGTCAAAGCATTAGCACTCTGGAACAGCTCTTCAGATGGACTGCCAAGTTGGGGTACCCAAAAAGCCCTTCCCTTAAATCCCAGAACTCAAGGACAGTGTCTTGGCAAGCAAAAGGCAAATTTAGATGCTGTGGTCCCTCTGGTCTGCTCTAAAATCAAAGCATCCAATTTCTCAGTGAAGTGGAGTGACTTAAACAAATATGATTCTCCAGGGGGAACTGTTCCATCAGCAGTTTCTCAGATGTTCTCCTTTGTATGTATATATAAATGTTGTGTTTCAGTTACCCTTATTGTAGCTTATGGACAGTAAGCTAATTAAACTTGATTTATGTTTTACTTACGTTTGCTTTCATTACATGTACAGCACTGCAGTCCTAGGAAGGGCAGCATCAGTTTTTTATAGCATTTCTGATAAGTGAACCTTACTAAGGTTATTTGGGGGTGTTGCATCTAGATGTCCAATCCCTTTCTAAAAAGAGGTCTCAGAATGTCACTCCATCTGATCATATGTACTTGGTGGGTCATGTGTAAGACATTCATTCAATAATTCCTTTTCCCAGTCTCCACCAACACCCAGAAGGTTGTCACTGCATGGGAACAGAACTAGAACGTGCTGCTGTTAATTCAAAATTTGTTCCACTTCTCTCAAGTAACGTAACCCTCCTGTAAGTAGAGTTCCCTTTGCCCTCCAGCATAAAGCTGTTTTACAAACAAAAAGATGCCTAAACAAACTTTGCATAGTGCTATACTACCAAGTATGGGTCCTCTGCATTCAGAGACTACAGAAAGGGTTGACGCACTATAGATATTTACTAGGTGATTTACTTGTATGTAGTGAACGCTGTGAGCATTTTGCTGCAAGGCCCACTTCAGAGTGGAATTCATCTGAAAAAATATATGTCAGCACTGTAAACCAGTCATCTAATGCGGGTCATATGAACTGCACACAGAATATGTTTACTTCTCTCCCCTAAAGAGAGCTTGGGGTGTTAGCTGAGATGTGCAGTTTGCACTGTAGATGTTTACAATTAGGTGAGTTGAATACTATTTGGGTTTGTCATTCCTATTGATTAAAGTCTGTCAGCCCCAGGCCACTCACTAAAGATCACTGGTTGTGCAGCCAGCATTGGGGTAATGAGCACCCGCCAAATATTGCCAAAGTTACCAAAGCAGGAATTTCAGGATTATTGATTCTTAATGATGACTGAGAGCTCCCTATTTCATTTTGCCAGCTCCAGTTCTACAGGTTGTCAAAATTTATATACGGCTGAATACTTGTTAATAGGAGAAATTCTCAAAGATCTGCCTGGATCACTGAAGGGAAATATTTAAAAAATGCCAGTCTTAAAACTCGGCAATGAAGTTTGGCCTCCAGCTAGCTTGTTCAAGCAGTCAAGTACATTTACTTTCCAAAAAGACCAAAAGGAGGCCTGTCATCTCCCAGCTAATCCCAGCAGGGCACTCAAGCTTCAGCTCAGGATTTAAACGATAAGGACAGATGACAAAGAAGCTGAGGTTACCCCGGTTTCACAGGCAAAGTAATGCACCCAACGTACTGCACCCCATGTAACAAAATGGAATGTGCCCAAAGTCCTTCCCGGGCTCTGACCCTGTGTCAGCTGCACCCAGATTCTGGTTTTTGACAGTTGCAACACTGACCAGTTAAGACCTAATTTAAATATCAGCTAGCAATTACTTTTAGGACACTCACACACAACCAGATCCTTTCTCTTCCAGATGAAATTTTCAGCAAGTGTACAAAGGTGAAGAAAAATGTGAGTATCTTGACAGTTTATTAAATTATTACGTGAGTCCTGGAGTATACAGAATGAACACAATCAATATACATTCACCTGTGTGATCACTCTTTTAACAGTATAGCATGGCATTTGCCTTTGAAATTCTTGTTTTGATCATATTGGTCTTCCAGTGTAGCCATATGTGCACAGATGCAGGGAGTTTTGTATACAATCCACAGAGATCTAGTCTTGCTCCCTGCCACAGAAAAATAAGTAAGCAGAAAACAGGTCTGTCTAATAAGAAATACCACCATTTTGTCATTAAACTGCACCTTACTGTTTTAAAAGGTTAAATAAAGCAGCTTTTTATTTTTTTCCCTTTTTTTCTTTCTTTTTTGATGCCAAGATACCATGGAAACCATTTGCAAAATTATGCAAATAGCTGTACACATGGCAAGCTCTCCTGTGTAGTCAATCCTCTCACAGACCTCTAGTACATTTTTTTTTCAAGTTGGGTGGCGTCTTCCATGTTCTTTGTATAGTAAGACGGCCTTTTTATTGGAATTTGACTTGGAGAGCTTTGAATACAGCTTCCTCCATCTTCCTGGAGGAAATAGTCTGACCTTCATCGAGTTACGAAGAAGTCAGGCGCTCATATATATTACATTGTTAGGTAGAACAACTTGGGTCCTTTTTAAATACAGCTGTTGTTAATAATGAAAAAATCAATCAGCCCTATACCTCAGATAAAGTCTTACAAGATTAAGGCATACATACAAAGCTAGTAAGTATGAAGTCTACATAAGAAAATAGGGACAGCTCCAAGGGTAAGAATTCACATACCAGGCTTAAGATAAATCCTTATAAACCCCCTAAGTACACAGTATATGAGTTTAGCTCTTGCTTCTGACTGGATGGTCTATGCCTTTTATTCAACAGTTCCTAATGACAGCTCAAACTGCCTTCCATCCAAAAGTGCTTAGCAGCCTGCAAGAACAAGTCATGTGAAAGTACTGTATCATTTGAAGAGTGGGCAGAGTGCTAGAACTGACTTTATATTAAAAAAATTATACATGCCACTAATTTTCAGCTGAGTCGCATCAGAAGGTGCAATGTATGTTAGCCTAAGTGTGCCAAGAAGGATGGCTAGTGATGGTTCACATTTAATGAAATTCAAAATAATATACCTATAGCCAGGAAGAGTATTGCCTTTTCTCCCCAGCCTCCAGTGCTTTCTATTTTGTATCTTATTTTTTATACTCTATGATCTTCTATTCCAAAAGCATGATCAAGAAATGGGACATGACACACCCTGGAGACAGAAGCATACAGAATAGCCTCAAAGAAGTCATTAGAAAGTTCTGTTCTGGTGGAAAATATTGAATCTGACTTCAGTGGTGTTACACCAGGCATTAATTTAGTAGTGTGCTTGAAATGGCAGAAGAGGATAAATATGGGATTATAAAACATTTGCATTTCTAAGAAGTTAATGAATTATGATTATCCTGGCTTTCTTACCTTACCTGTACTGGATTTCTACAACACAATTGCATTCAGACAATATCAAGGAGAGCATTCTTTGGACTATGCAAACTTCAGAAATTGTGAGTACATTATTGCCCTATTTTGCCTTTTTAAATAACTGATTGCCCCTTGGATATCACAGAGCAACCAGCCTCCCACAATAAAGGAAATGGCATCTAAATTTCAGCCCTTCAGAGTCTCATCCAACCACTACTCCGCATACTCCGGTAGCTCGAGAAAGATGTTAGAAGTGAGCACTTCATGAATTTTAACTCCTGTTGTGACACTAATTGCACACAGGGGCAAAGACAAATTGCTGAACTTCTATTTGTATAATTATCCACCCATTATAAGCTTCATTTCCTATGTGTACCTGACACTGCCTCATTAGTTGATGTTCACAAACCATATTGGCCAAATTTTTCAAATGTCAGCATTATTAGGCACCCAGGTACCCCTACCACTTCCAACAGCTGACACAAGCTCAGGGCCTTTGAAAATCAGGCTAATCTTTCCAGTTTCTTATCAAGTTTTGAATAACAAGTTACAGGTATTGACATTTTGATAGACCAGAATATAAAAATTTTTACTATGTCTACGTTGGTCTAAAAAGCATATGTATAAGACCTAGTCAAAAGTTGTCCATTGTACCATAGCAAAACAGATCCATCCCAGTGCAGTGCAAAAGTATTCATAAAAGCACATTTTTAATGCTTTACCCACCATCATTCCAACTACACAACATTATAAAAGATTAAGTGAAATGCTACTGCCCTTGCAGTAACAGTCAGCCTTTTATGAGATAGAAACCTTAAAATACTTTCAGTCAGCATTTTAAAATCAAATATTGCTTGTCACAGTTCTTTCTCTTTCTGGTTGCTCTCATGAATTGACTGAAAGTTTTCTGCTTCCTCCCTTTAGAAGTAGTCTATCAGTTTTTAGATCATGTTATTTTAGTTTCCATGTTATATGTTTTTGTCAACAGGTATCTCAGTATAACTGTGTCACTAGTTTGAAACCTGCGATACTCAGAGATCTACACAAATTGAAATGGCTGTGAGTACCCGTTTTCTCCTTGTCTGTAAAAGTACCATTCATCACTGGCAGTGCATGTGTTTATGGCATTGATCTAAAAAGAAAGGAACAAGGCAGTAAAGCTATGTCTGCAAATGACTTTCTGCACACAAAAAAAAAATTGGAATGACTGCTGAAACTTGCAACTCCTTATCCCACAGGTTATGTTTCAATTTCTGGAGATAATATCTACATCTAGTTATTTTGGATTAGCAGAGGTAAAGCTCCCTCATGATCCCTCATGATTTGCTCATCCCGGCCATTTTTCCATTGTTTCTTTACAAGGATTGGTGATGTAGTAAACTATTACTTCTTTCCAGAATTCTAGATTACAACCCAATAACTGCTGAGCCCAGCAGTTATTTACCATGCTAATGTCTTTGGTTTTTTGGTGAGTATTACTTTTGCACACTGTCATATTTATATTGTTTACTATCCAAGCAGATTCCTTTCTATCTTTTTTGTTTTTCCTCCAAGTTCTTCTCTTTCTCAAAGACTTTCAAACATCTTCATGAAGGAATCACGCTTGTCACGCTGGATCCAAATTTGGATTTGGATTTCTCATAGGCATCTTCCATACTAGGACTATCTTTACTACGTTTCTGTTAAAACTAAAGCACATTCCCAAAGCTGTAAAACTGTTTAGAATCATATCTCTTCTCAGAACACCTACAGGATACTCACAATCTAAACTGGAAATTCTTGGATACAACCCGCAGAAACCTAGCATCTCCTTTTAGAAAACTGAAACGGTATTTAGGTACTTGAACAATTTCCCAGGCAGATACCACTACCTATAACAGAAAATTCCATACAAGGCAGAGATGACAGTATGTGGGAAAGACATGTGAAGTTCTATAAGCATTTTCCATCACCCTCACCAAGTAAACCAGCACCTGAAAAGCATAACCTCAGTTTCTTGGAAAAGACAGCAGTTTTTTAATAGTATCCAGGGAAATAAATGACTTGGTTTTGCTACCAGAAAATTTTTTGCTACTAGTCCCTTGGCTCAGGGCAGAGAAGACGAAAAACTTTGTGTCTTTAATGATCCTTTGACTCAACTGTTTTGGCCAAGCTCATGGCAGGCAGGTGCTGGCATCAGAGCCAGCACCAGTAGCCTTTGGACCAGTCTCCACCGAGTGAGCGCTGATGCAATGGATGGAGCAGGAGCTGAAATACCTTTCCAGCCTTACCAGCTCCCATGGGGAGGAGTTTGAGGGAGGTCACAGCATGTGTGGAAAACCTATAGTAACTGTAATTAGAATGTAAATTATTTAATAGACATTTTTTTTCTGAGTTGTTCAATTTAGCAGATTTCTCAGTCATTCGATGAATGAATACATTTATAAGCTAGTATCGGAAGCAACTATTTGTGCTATGTTTTGCTACTGGTAACTTAATAAATCTTTTTTCTTGTGCAGTTTCTGTAAAATCTAAATTAACTTTAAATTTCAAAGCAATTTAAATCTGATCTTGGATTCTTCTCTCAGAAGTTTACATTTGCATATCTTTCTTACACTTACATATTGTGTTATGAAGGATGATAAAATATCATGTTTTCTAACCATGTTTTAATTTATGAAGATCCATGATAAACAATTCACTTGAGACTGTTTCCAAGAAGATCTGTACTCAAATGCCTCTTATTAACTGGATGTAAGTAAATTATGCAAAAGTTTAATTTGATAAATTAATATATCTTTTCTGTGAAGATAAAAATACTTTTGTTTGTTCTGTTAGACCAAGCCACTTCTAAAAGTGTGACATTCTAAAAAACATATAACCTTGCCAAAGTCGAACCTCACAGTGTTTCAAAGGAGTGTCTAAAAAAATACCACAGTCCTCTGCCGAAATAAATCTTTAGAGCTGCTTCTTGTTCTCATGACTCTCATGAGTTTAGCAAAATTCTGTCTTTCACTTTAGTTTCCCAATGAAAATGAAATCAGTTATTGTGAATGCATGTTTATCCTAAGTATAACTTAGAATACATAAATATATGTTGCAATTAAATGCAAAATCTCCACCTAGTGGTCTCTCTTTATTCTGGTAAACAGATTACACAAGAAATGCTAATGTATTAGCCTATTATTGCTGAAATGGCTGGTGAGCTGGGCCATAAATAGACAAAATTACAATGAAGAAAAGGGTATAATTTGCTTTATTTGAGATCTACATTCATATTCAAAACTAGGTAATAAATTTGAGCTAATTTTGTAAGAAATAAATAGAGGAAGGTCAAAAGAAAGAAGACTAGCCCAGAGCTTAAACTCCCTCCTGCAAAACTATTACACAACACATGAATAAAATCACTTTCTTTGCTTTAATAAGGGATTTTTGAAGGCAATCATATTAAGGCCTTAACCAACACCACCTTACTGGAATGCGATGCGCTCACTGTATTGTAAACAAAAGAAGTATGAAAATAAGGCAACAAAACCCTTTTGAATATGCGTGACTCTCAGTCCTCGACACAGGATTTCTCTCAATGTATAAAGCGTCATCGGGACAGTTGTGCTATTGTCAAGGAGGTATTCTTTACAATTAATTGAATTACTGTATGCTCAGTCACATGGCACATTTTGGCAATTGTCACGATCACTTGTTTCAACAAACAGAATAAGAAATAGGCACACTGTATTATTTCCACCTTGTGATCAGACCATGAACACCAGGGTGCTTTTTAAACTCCACTAAATCCTGGGACTTGCAGTCTGATCACAAAGCAGAAACAATATAGTGTGCCTGTATCTCAACCTGCAGATATTTTTTCCTGTTGAATCCATTCTTCCTTCAGACTGGGTTTTCCCTTTGCAGGAAACCTCTGCAAAGTGTTTTGTTGCTGCTAAAATTAAATATATTGGTATAAAGTAATAACTCACATTTCTATTTTTTTTATATTCAGCTATATCTCCTACGATACACAGGACAAGAAAAGCAGAATCTGAAGGAGGATCCTGTTCATGAAGAAAAAAATCTATGTTTTAAGAAATATAAAATGTTCCTTGGTGTTATACATGTGGTGTCTTACGAATGAGTAACAGGAGTTCCCTGCAGTGGGACTGTATCAATTGCAATGAAAGCAAAAGCAAAAGAAAGCTAAATTTGAACATGTAAAATTTCTGTCTGGATAGCAAATCCCAGAGCCTTTAATCAAATAAAGTTCCATATTTCTCTTTTACTTTGTAAGTTGCTTGTTTTTAATTAAAACTAAGGACAGTTTTACTTAACTAACTACTTAGCTTTGTGTAAGTTTCTTTTGCACTGATTACAATAACACACCTTGTTATGGCTTGGAAAAATTAACCAGGGTCCTGCATAACTTCTAACACAACTAGAAAAATAAAAAGCCAAGTAGTCACACTGAAACATGAAATTAGCACTCCATATTAAATTGAATCATTAAGTACTTATTCTAATATATATTTTACTTTGCAGGTTTCTTCATGGAAATCAAATTCGCTTGCTGCCTGCAAATACCTTTTCCTCATTACAAGATTTGTGAGCTTTCTAAAATCTATTTTTAAATTCTAGAGTGTGAGCTATTACATGCCTGCAATCTGTGAGCGTACTGCACCTTTCCTGCCAAAGGTGAGGCAGGAGGGCACGCAGAATCAAAGACAGAAGGACAGAACGATACCCGGCAAGGAGGAGCTGGAGGAAGTGCTTAGGGCAGCATTACGGGGAGAGGGCGAATTTATTCCAAGACCTTCCAGGTCTTACAACACACAGCTGTATGGGCTGAAAAACAAGGTCTCCCTCTGTCCCAGTGACGGTCAGGCTCCCTCCCTTCAAGTGCCCAGCTTCACCTGGGTCCTCTGGAGCCAATACTACATTTTCCAGGTGCTTTGGCTCACCCACTGAGGGTATCTATATACCTTGTATAATCTATAGAAAGATAGCTAGGGCAGCATCTCTGTGCTTTGGAGGGGAACCAGCCTCTCCCAGGAGCTGTCTGGGGAACTTAGGCACCTACTTTAGGATTTGAGACTGCCACTTCCCCTGGGGATAAGCGTGTTATGCATTAGGCTCATCTGCATATAAAGTAGTCACACTGCATCTGGGGTTTGGTTGCCTCATTATCTGGCATGACATGTTTAGGCAGAGACACAAAACAGCTGCGAAGGTGTAGAAGCGGAAAAGAGAAGGGAAAGGTTGAAGAAGAAGAGCTGTCAGTGACTGGAGTGATATGAGTGATGGAAACAGGCTGCTACTGGCTGTGGAAGAAGAGTAGCAACTGATGTTTTTTGTTAATGACGCTGATTTGCTGGCATGGTGAAAACTCATTCACTAATACCGATCTTTGGCGTTGAATATACTGTGGGATTTTTTTTTAATTATTTTTCTTTGGTTTTCCATGTTCTACCTATATTAAATGTGAAAGCTTCACATCTATGTAATTATGCTTTGATTCACCTCACCTCTCAGCAATGATTAAATTCATAAATTATAGAGAGACCCTCAGGCAACCAGGTTCCCAAATTAGATACCTCAGCTGAATTAGTTATGATGAATCAGAGCTAAAGTGATCCATGTTTAGCAATCACCAAACATCAGTGCCTGTACCGACTGGCTTCAAAGTGACTTACAGATACAATAAGAGCAAGGAAGTATTGGATGAACTGAAGTAATGATAAAAGATAATTTTGCCGCTATTAAAATTTTAAGTAAGATAGTATGCCTCCTCACCTTTAAAAAGGAGAAAATCTGAGTCTTATAGTTCTTAAAGTTTGTATTGAAAGGGGTGGGTGGAATACTAAGTATGAACCTGATCACTTTTGTTCTCTATTTCTCCAAGGGATCTGTCCAGCAACATGATTACAAAATCACCATGGTACATTTTTATAGAGCTGAAGTATTTACAAAAGCTGGAAGTTATAAATGAGAATTCCCAACTGAATTTAAAAATGTAATAATTTAGCTTGTCTTTTTCCTGAAATAAAATAAGAAATAGTTTCTCTTTCTTTTAGCAATCTGTCTTTCAATCCACTTTCTCACCTCTCTGAGGATTGCTCTGAAAGTCACTGTAAGCAGCTTCAGTCACTGTAAGTAAAAGCTGAAATATTTTGCTAACATAGTACACTAAATAATATCATTTCTTTCCAGGAGAAATATTCATCAATTACAAAAGGCACGTGAGGTATTGATTGCCATTCTATCAGATGCTGAATGTGCTTCAAATTTCTATTCCTACAGGAGTGCTCAACACCCAAAGGTACCAGGCCAAAATACAGGAATGACAGCCATACAATTTGCTCAGTTTTACTGCTATTCACAAATGATAAGCCTAGGAGCAATCAAAACACATAAATTAAGAACAAATTACACAACAAGCACAGCTAGGGCACTTGGGCCAATAAGGACATAAATAAATGGCAACAAGGATTTTACAATTTCTATAAAGTCTCTTTTGGGGTGGTTCATAAAATACTCACTTCACAGAGCTGGTGATTCAGCCACATTTTTTTTAATTAAGTATTTTACACAAAGCTCAAATTCAGAAGTTTTCTTATTTCTTTTTCAACTTACAAAGATTCACCCTCATCAAAAAGTACACCATATCATTTCATTGGATTCAGAGTTGAAAAGCAAGACTACTATTTCTTATTTAAAATTGTCATTCTGTGCCTGTGGAATAATAATTGCTGGAGATGACTTAGAAATTAAACTTATATTCATATTTTAAGGAAAGGTAAAGCATTGAAGAAACTTTCAGGACGGAGTGCAGCTGGTGTGCAAGGGATACATTCCACGGAGGCTCCCTAGGCAACCTTAGATGTAACACCAGGGGAGCCTGATGTGCTGACTCTAAGAGAAACTGCACAGGGGATGGAGCGGAGTGAAGACACCAGGGCCAAGCTCTGTGATATGATAGGAACTTGAAGGTATTATGGAACTGATAAGCTGCCTAATTGCTACCCTGAGCCAACAATCTGTCATTTTTTGACAAAATGCTATCCTTTGGGTGAACTTTGCTCATTATAATCCCATTGTAATACTGAAACACACCTCCGTCCCAAAAGCTACTCACGTCCAAGATGCGACCACCCCTCATTGAGCTTATGCTCCAAATTTTTCCTAGTCTATACCTTTAAAGGGAAAGCAAGAAAAATTTTACACCAATCATAACAAAAGTATGTATGACTAGAGTCCCTCAAGCTCCACCTGAAAGGTAACAAATGGTATAAAAATAGCTTAAGAGAGGAGGGATGTCAGGGAAGATACCATTGTGGACAGGGAAGATACCACCATGGTCAGGGAGGATACCACCGCAGTCGGGAAGACACCATTGCTGACCACCCCTGGCTTCTGGGATCAGTTGATGGGATGAGCCTCTCTTCCGCCCCATAAGGACGCCTGTGGGTAAGATTTGAACACTTGGCTATACCGAGTGCTTCCCCGGGAAACTTAGAAATCTCTATAGAGTTGCTTTATGAATTAATGGGCTTGTAGCCAGGCTGTATTACGAACATCCTCAGTATTTGCATGTGCTTTGCAGAGAGTAACTTTTATCACTGGCAATCCAAAAGAACTTGTGCATCTGTTGCTTCAATAAACTACACTTTTCATTAATCTAGGCGTGAGAGTTCTCATTGAACGCGACCAAACTGCTTAAGTGTGGCTGTGCTAGAACATGGAACACAACTAGATGGAAGGTGCATGGTGCTATTAGTGCATCTGCAATTGTGATAGTTCAATATATATTGAACACAACTGACTTCTAACGCCGCATTGGGCACCACTCAGAATCTAAGTCTAGCGGCCCCCAGCCCCTCTGATATCTGAGGACAAGCTGGAACACAAGGGGGCTTACATTCTGCCAAATTATTTTGCCCTTTAACACAACAGTGCCATATGGCTTCTTCTTAAAAAGCGGTCCAAAAGAAGAACCAAATGTTATTTTTAAATTAATGCTATTTTTTTGTTAAGCAAAATTAAAACATCCTGAATAAATCTCAAAGCTTTCCTGCAACTCATTGCTTGATACTTTTCTCCTGTGCCACACAGTGAAAAACACTGTGAGGAAGTCAACACACTGGGTAATATTCAGTTCCTTTTTGCAGATCCCCCTAAGTGTCCAAGGGTAACCAAGAGATCAATGGGTCTTAGGTCATTACTGTAGGGGCAAAATTTAGGAGATTGGTTTAGTTGCCCACAGGTCAGACGTCTAGTGCTACTTGACATCTCTACAGCATCCCCACTCCAGAAAGTTTTTGGTCTCTCATGGGTCCTTTGTTGTGTGTGCCTGCCCACACAGGTGTCTTAGATACTGCAGGACATGCCAAATACTACTAGATGGAGCATTAGTCTGGGCAGCCATTCAGCAAACCAAAAGCTAGTTGAGGTTGAGATGAGCCTTTCTCCAGATCCCAGTGAGTGTGTTCACAACTGGCTTATTCAGTTGCCCATGTACAGGAGTCTGGTGCCATTGGAGGTGCCCTTAAGTATCAATCCTACCTGGCTGTCATCTGCTAATCCGTAAGGCCACTGGTTTCTTGTAGGTCTTGTATCATATCAGACAACTCTACACGGGCATCTCAAATGGGTGTCTCCAGGGAGCCTCAAATGTTTTTTGATGGATACCTGAGTCAATCATGCAGCAGCTGTTCCAGAATAACTTCCTTTTAGATTCTTTTTGAAGTTGCGTTACAGTTCTTTGCTTCATTATTATTCACAGAATTAAACACAGCAAGTATCAATATTCTAGTCCATAAGCCACCACAGGAACAAGACTGTAATCATAAGACAGGACATTGTTTTGAAATATGGATGGAGATGTGCTCTGCTGCTATATAAACCTTGACCAGTGAGGAAAATGTAGTTATTTCAATCTGAGAGCACATTAACCGTGACAGATATGGTACTGCCAATGTAACAGTACCACCTGCCTGCCTGTCAAAATGATTGTCTGATCCACATTTCCATCTCCGAACACACAGTACGGGAACAAAGAATGTAAGACAGATATAATGTGTTGTCCCCCTCCCCCCCCTGAAATCTATCTGGGCTAGAATTAACCAGAACAAAGTGATCTCAGTAATAATTCATTTTTCCAGAAGCCTTGCTGACAGAATGACAGGCATTTTATTTCATGGGATAGACAGTATGTAATCCAAAAAAGAGTTTTTAAAGTTTAAAATCTTGTGGAAAAAAGTGCCACTTGGCTTAGGCCCAGACAAGACCCAAACCAAGTCTCAGCCTAATCCTCAAATAAAATTTGAAACTCTTGTCAAAAAGAATCTCCCCTGTGTCTTCCCAGAAGTGAAACAAAAAACACACCGGGTTCTCTAACCGCGGCGACAAGAGGGATAATTTCACAAGGTCTCTTCAGCGAGCTGGAGATAGCTGAGGCAGGAGCATCTACCCTCTACGGGTACCTGAAGGGAGGCTGTAGCGAGGTGGGGGTCAGTCTCTTCTCCCAAGTAACAGCTGATAGGACAAAAGGACGTGGCCTCAAGTTGCACCAGGGGAGGTTTAGATTGGAAATCAGGAAAAATTTCTTCACCGAAAGGGTTGTCAAGCATTGGAACAGGCTGCCCAGGGAAGTGGTGGAGTCGCCATCCCTGGAGGTATTTAAAAGACGGGTAGACGTGGTGCTGAGGGACGTGGTTTAGTGGTGGTTTTGGCAGTGTTAGGTTGATGGTTGGAGTAAACGATCTTAAAGGTCCCTTCCAAGCTAGACAATTCTATGATTCTATGATTCTACTAGGTTCTTTGGAAATACAGGAATCCCAGATTCAGTATCAAAGGCATCTGCCCTAGGACCAAAGCTCTGGAGTTCGCTATTTGGGATTTAATCTTTTCCTATAACTGACATGAGCACTCTCATGGTCTTACTGATGCAGTCATAGTGGTAACACTGTTTGTGTTGGTCGTAAGGCCTGGGTAGATGCTACACACACATTGTCACATCTGACAGAGGTTCCCTGCGGTTCTGTTTCTGGTACTCTTCACAAATGCAGAAGTTGTTACTCATCTCTTCTATTGCGGCTTTCAAATTCAGTCTTTCCTTTCCCATTTTACCAGATTAAGATGTTCTTTAGAAACCATGCTTAGAATCCTTGGATGCATTTTCTTATAGATTTGTTACTTTTCTCCTGTCACCACAGTCATTCCAAAGGGATATGACAACCCCAGTGCCTTTCTTCTAAGCAGATCACCTGACTTTGTAACTTTGTTCTTTTCCTTGTTGGTTCAATTGTGACGTTGCCCTTTTCTAAAACATGATCAAAATAGATCATCTGTACTCTGCGTTGCCATTGCTGTGAACTGGTTTCAGATTATGCCAACTGTATCATATGAATAGAACAGTTTGTGGGTTTTGTGTTACTAGAGCATCATTGATGAGATTTCAGTTCCTGTCCCTCTTCTAATATTTCATACACCTTTCCCTAAAATATCACCTGTGCAGATAATGTGTTGAATCCCTTGAAATGCTACTGCAGGAGAGCTGAAGATGATACACTGCAGTCCAAGGATGCCAGTACCTGCACTGAGTGCCTACTGCAATGGGCTCACTCCATATCGCACGTTTCTGTTACTGGTTTTGCCTCTGTCAGGTGGCTACAGTTGGCTTTGATAATGCCACGAGTTTCTCCTCCTGTTTGGATCACAGCTAATCAAATAACCTATTCCCGTGGCTTCTTTTCTTTTTCCATTAGAGCCAAATGTGCAAAATAATGAAGTTCTGTCACCGTTTCTGGCCTTACCGGGTTTGCTAATCCTCCAGCACACGCACTCCTGACACTGAATTTGTAGACTGAAGGTCTATTGGGATGCTGCAGAATGAAGCTCTGCTTTCAGACACTTCAGGAAATGCTTACTGAATACATTCAGTACACAAAGTGTCCTTTCATGGCTCTTCTCACCATTAGGATTTTTATCAAGTTGAATGCTTTTAAGGATTTCAGAGCCAGTACTGGTTTTTCTTGCAGGAATGTAATATTATACAAAACTTTCCCTTTTACCAATATGTAATATAACATTTCCCTGCTGTATGGAGCATATGTCCTGCCCAGCCAGCAAGTCCCATTGAATCATGCCATGTCACAGACAGGGAAAGGGATATAATTCTCCATTATTTTGTTTTCAGGGTTCATTTTAATTGTTACTGGCATTTCCTCAGGACCTATTCGGATAGCCACATACGCCCATTGCTGTCCTGTTCTTGTTTGTATTACAACAGAACAGAAGTGGAAATTTTGCATAATGTTTCTGCTTACAGGTGTCCCCAGTTGCCTGCCTTGTACCACTACACCATGTGCTTTCCAAGCACAAATACAGGCTGGGTGAAGAATGGATTGAGAGCAGCCCTGAGGAGAAGGACCTGGGGTTGCTGATTGATGAGAAGCTCAACATGAGCCAGCAATGTGTGCTCACAGCCCAGAAAGCCAACCGCATCCTGGGCTGCATCAGTAGTGTGGCCAGCAGGTGAAGGGAGGTGATTCTGCCCCTCTACTCTGGTGAAACCCCACCTGGAATACTGCGTTCAGCTCTGGAGCCCTCAACATCAGAAGGACGTGGACCTGTTGGAGTGAGTCCAGAGGGGGGCCACAATGATCCGAGGGCTGGAGCACCTCTCCTATGAGGAGAGGCTGAAAGAGCTGTTCAGCCTGGAGAAGAGAAGGCTCCAGGGAGACCTTAGAGCAGCCTTCCAGTACCTAAAGCAGGCCTACAGGAGAGCTGAGAAAGGACATTTTACAAGGACATGTAGTGATAGGATGAGGGGGAATGGCTTTAAACTGGAAGAGGGCAGATTTAGATTAGACATAAGGAAGAAATTTTTCACTGTGAGGGTGGTGAGGCACTGGAACAGGTTGCCCAGAGAAGTTGTGGACGCTCCATCCCTGGAGGTGATCAAGGCCAGGCTGGATGGGGCTTTGAGCATCCTGGTCTAGTGGGAGGCTTCCCTGACCATGGCAGGGGGGTTGGAACTCGATGATTTTCAAGGTTACTTCTAACCTAAACCATTCTATGATTCTGTGATTCTTCTTGGCACATGACATGAGCAAAGCAGGTTGCCCCATGGCACTCCATATGAACATTTTTCAGTGCTCTGCATCACTCTTGCCTCCTGTACGGCAGTCTACATCTGCTGCAGATGCACCACATCTGCTCTTGACTATACTCTTCTCCTTCAGTTCTGTGCTCTGTGGAAGGAGGAATCTACCTGCATACTAAACATCCGTCTGTCTCATCACATGTGTGTCATGACTGGTCCTTGTTGGTGTCTTTGGTCCCTAGGCTCCATTTATGCTAGAAAATACAGCTGTCTGGCCTAACTAGCTCACAAGGGACAAAACAATGAGGCAGTGTGGATAGCTACTTATGCTCGTCTTGGCCCTCTTCATTTTACCAATGCAGATATAACCTGAATGTTTTATGTGGTCTGGTTATTCAAATTAATATTTTCTAATGTTAAATTTTCCAATACATTTTAGTCTATTTTTCTAAAGATTTCTTCTCTGTGAGGCTCCCTCTACAGTCAGCAGACAACAAGAAACCTTGCATGACAAGAGTCATTTGACCTAGTTGTGTCCAAGGAGATCTTCTCTCCACTGACTCTAAAGGAAACTCAGCTACAGTGAGGAGGTCTGATGTCAGGTGAAACAAAACCCAACCCAGACGCCTGAATCTACAAAATTAAAAATTAAAATATTTTTTAAAAAAAGAGTCATCCTAGTGCTTTGGGTGGCTAACGGAGGAAGGCCCGGGTCCTCACCTGCAAACACACGCTCTGCAGTGATTTGTACTTCCAGTTGTACACACCACTGCTGAATCATTCACCGCTGCAGCTTCTGCTGCTGGTCACCTAGTACCTATGGCTTGTGCAAACTCCAGAAATGTGACAAAATATTCAGCTTCCATCAGCCTCCTAGACTGTCTGTACGTTCGTCTGTCCTTCCAAAGGGAGATCTGCCTGTTTTGTCTACAGCAGCTGCTTCCACTAATTGAAACCCAAAAGATCTTCAGTGTCCTTGTCTTTCCTCAGCGGGCCCTCAGCTACTTTCCAGTACTTTGGATTTCTTGTCAAAAGCTTGCAGGTCAATCTTACCTTGAATAATAGAGGGGAATACTCTCTTCCCCAAGGAAAAGCTGAGAGAATTATATATTTTCCTTCTTGTCTTATTTCTTTCTCTCTTCTGATTCTCATAGCAAAAGCTGTCTTTTATCTCTGCCTGTTCTGGGCTTATTAGTGCTTTCAGTTCTGTGACTCTTTTGTTAGTCAGAAGGCCCTCTGGCCAAGGTTTATAATAATAAGGTTTTAAACCACACTGCTGTGAGCAGCTGAGCTTAGCACCCAGGGAAAGAGACAAAAACCTGTGCAAGTCACTTCTTGTGCTTCCCTTAATGGATATTGCATCGGTTGTCAAATGGCACAACTACAAAGGGAGTTCAGGCTAAATGCACATCTCTACAACACAATCTTCCAGCAAAAGGCTCAATGTGATGAACAGTCGTAAGATCATTCCTACTGAATATAGTCAGGATTTTTCCCCTACATAGTCTCTTTAAGACCTGTGATTGTTTAAGACCTGAAGCTTGTTTGTGGAATACAAAATTAGATAACTACAGAAAGCCCTATTTCCTGTAATTTATTTACAATTTATTTACAAATCATAACATTTACATATTTTACAGATACCTGGAAATGATTGAGATTCTAAATATAAATTGAAGAATGTTTCAACATATGAGGAACCTCTCCCACATGTATGTATGCAAAATAAAAGAAGGGATAATTAAGGGGATGGGAAGTCCATATAAAAATGTCTAAAACCATCCCAGGGTGTTGCTTTTCCATATTAGTTCCACTGGTGGCCCAACTTCTGCAAAAAACAGATGAAATGTTTCACCATTTTAAACAGAGAAAGGAAACATGCTCCTAATTTTGTTCCCTCATTTCTAGATCATATCACATCACTTCTTTTTCTGCCCTTCACACTTCTTTTTCTGGCTGAAGCGGAATAAATAGAACTGTTTGCTTACTTGGGAGTTGCTGTAGTCTTAAGCTTAGCAGGCAGGAGTAGAATATCTCATTCATGGGCACCAAAACTGGGAAGTGGGTTAAGAAACAGAAAACTAATTATATTTTGGACACAAATATAATGTTCACAGCAAAAACAGACTGTGTGCTGTATAGACATCTTAGTTTTCCTGTCATAAAGCATGCTTTTTTCCTTCACAGCATGTCACAGCGACGTGCCAGTAACACCAGGTGCCTCTCAACTACAATGCCTGAGCCGAGGCAAAGGGCTTTAGGAGTGTCACACTTTCACACTTAATGCCAGCTAGGATATATACTCAAATGTCTCTTGCATCTCTACATAATTAAAATGTCATTCTTGATGAGAAATCTCAAGGTTTATTTTTTCCTTCTGATTTTTGTCTAGAATTCCTCCCAAATATTTATATTTGCTTATTCTCTGCCATAAATGTATCTTCTTCAACTGTGCAATGTCATTTATTTCTAAAGAGCTCATATTATACTCTTTCCTCCACTCTTTACTACTTCTTGAAAAATAAAACTCAAATCAGCGACTGTCCACTTACTTACCATCAACATGCAAACTTTGATATATGACTGTTCATACATTTCACAGCTGTAATTATATCATATCAGAATTGTATTTGCAGATCTATCCTTCATGTTTTATTTTTTTTATATACCAGAACATATTTTAAAATCTTGTAGAAGTCAGTGGGATGTAAGGATACATTTCAAAACAACCCTGCGCTTGCAGGCTTTACTGTAGTAGAGACTTTATGTCCTGTCCCACAAGCCTTCTTTATGAGAGCACTGCTGCTGAAGCAGAGAACTATTTAAATAATAATAAAAAATAACAATAAATAAATATAGGCTATAATAATAATAAAATATACCCATATGGATTGCTGGGTTTCTCATAGCAATAATCCCATTCTAGGAGGAGGACCTTTTTGGAAATTATTGTGGGAAAAATAGAGTTTGTTTCCCATTGAATTCTGATCAAAGAGAAGAAATTGGAGGCAACAGGTATTCCCTTGGTATTTTTCATGGCAAGTTTAATTTTTAGTATGCTGTACTTACTGATTAATAGTATTTTACTAGAAAAACTGGTATTAGTCTACAGAACATTCACTGATAGATGCACTCTTCACAACACTATTAATGTTCACGTTGCAATACTTCCCAAAGGCCCACAAAAGGGGCAGAGCCTCACGTGCTGGTGTGCTGCCTGCACACTTAAAAGGCTCTGTGTCACCTGAAGAGTTTTGCATCTCATTTTAACAAAACACAAGTGCGTGTAACAAAGAGGAGGAGACATAAAAGGAAACAGTAATCTGAATAACAATGAGGTAATTAAATTACTTAGTGATGCTGTGTGTACAACCCAATGGTTTGAAACCTTTTCATTTTTATAAATGAGTAAAATCAGCAACCTTCAACTACTACCAGCATAGTCTTCATGTGATTGCAGAAAATTGTGATAATATAAATAATTTGGGACAAAACCTTAAAAGCGTAGCTTTATGTGCATTATACTGGCTGGAAATAATGATTAAACATATATATATATAAAATAAACTGGAAATGAACAGGATAAACCCCAGAAACTTCAGCCTGAAATATGTCTGAGCTGGTCATGCTCAGCCTCAGAGCACTCACTCGCAGCAAAGACTGAGAATTATTCAAACTGCCACCAAACGATCTTCTCCCTGACCTGCATTTGCAGAGCCATACGGGTTATTTCTCCAGTACACGTACATTTACACAGTTATTCCTTGTTTTATCTCTTGATATCAAAAAGATGAAAAAGCTACATACCAAAAGATAAACCTATTTTTTTTAGAATTATACTGAGTAGAAAGTAAAAATGGCAATACACATGTCAAATCAGATTTGTGTAGTGATTTCACATCAATAAAAATATTATGTTACGCATTCCAATTCCTTTAGTTTGTTTCAATCCGTATTTCTGAGCAAGAGCCTGCTTTCAGGTGCTGGGATCTTGACGTAACTGGCTCCTTCAATGGCTCTCAGCCACTTACCGGAGTACTCCAGTCCATGGAGTTGCCACCTGATGGACTGTTAAAAGCCTGGCTCTGCAACACAGCACAGTGCCATCAAAATCCAAGTTGCACAGCTTGCACTGCACATGTTCCTCCATCAGTAATTTGGGATGGATATTTATACAGAACCGAGAAAGCCAGTCTGAAATGAACACATGCCTCAGCTCGGTTTGTCACTTTGCTGGGGAATATGATGTTCTTTCCATACTACGTGAGGTTCCTGCAGGTGGTTTCTGTTTCAGACTTGCTGCAGCATTTCTAGTCAGGAGACCAGATCTCTGTGGAGTCATGAGCCCACCCATACTGTGCATTAACTGTGTTTCTATAGTAACTTCTTACAACTTTCTTCACATCTCGCTGTGTAACAGATGGGAACACGTGGTATGTGAGCAGGCTGTGTGACACTAGACAATCTTGAGGAGCTGTTTCTAACATAAAATTGGTATCAATGTACTACATACACATTAATGTAAAAATTGTAATAAAATAATGGAAAAGAATGAAACAGAGAAGTGGTCAGGAGAAAGGGAAGGGAGGAAAGACCATTTCAATGCTATTTGTTTCAAATCTTGTTTCCCCACAGGTGTGAACCTGCTACCCTCCATCACCGTATTGATTTCATAGATCACCACATTTTGCTCTGTTCGAAAAAACTGCCCTTCAGACATCAGAAGTAAAGAGTCACATTCACAGGGATGTTGCTGTTGCCAATCAATTGGGTTTTTTAATAGTATTCACTGATGCCATCTGCTGGATTCCTGTCTTTGTCACCAAAATCCTCTCCTTGTTACAGGTGGACATTACAGGTAATGCTGTGTAAGAGTGTGATTTCTTTTGTTAAAGATTCATTTAAAACAAACCAATTCTGCCAGAGGAATTCTACGCTAACCATGGGTGAAGAGTAAGTATTGCCCAAAATATTTGACTTTTTCTATGTTCGAAAATTGAGCTTTAAATTACATACATAAAATCTTCAATCCACATATGTAGGTGAGAACCAGAATAAGCTATCCAGTGAAGAACTACAGTAGAAGACTGTGAAGAAGCAGAAGGCTGTGAAGATGCAAAATCCCACAGTAATACGTATGAATAAGTCCATTAGTTTGACCATCGGGGAAACAAAACTATAACAGGAGGGTGTTTGAGCAACCTGGACATCACATTTATAAGCACAGGCAATGATTTCCAGGGGGTCCTGAGGAGCCTACAGGCCCTCCCTGGTCCCACAGGGCAGCACACGCTCTCCCCCGCCTGCCCACAGCGGAGCGGTACGTACAGTCGCACAGGTCTCCATCCCTGCACTGGTTATACACAGCCCTGCTAACCTGGCAGCTGCTAACAGATAACACTGTAATAAAGGCATCCCGCTCTCCCATTCTAATTCCTGAAAATTGATAGCTCATGTTTGCAGAAAATTGGGTAAATAATTCTCGGTAATAGGAAAGGCATTAAAGAAATGTAGTAAATTGTCACTGGTTTTATCATAAAACCTATTTAGCCTCATGGGGAGCAGTGAATTCCATTTGCGTAACCAGGAGAAAAGTGATTACATGTCGGTTGTTTAAAATGCAGCCATCACGAGGGTATTCAGGAGATGTACGACTGTGGCTGGCGTGCGGATTCATGGTGGTGAGGCTCTACACAGCTCCGCTCGTGGCCCTCTGAGCAAGTCTCTTCACCCCTCTGTATTCCAGGTTCCCCTTTGTAAATTAAGAATACCAACAGCTTTTGTAAGGCATTTTCAAACCTACTGATGAAAATTGCCATGTAAAAAATAGGTATGCGATTTGGATGTATATTAAATACTATCCTAAAAAGAGATGGACTTCAGCTCATGTTTAGTGCTTTTATTCAATTCTGGTAGATAGAGAGAAAGACACTCTCTAGTGAAAAGCTCTTTTTTTTTCCCCCTTCTCATGAAAAGCCATGGTGAACTCAATGAAAACCACAATGAGAAATGTTGAATTCAAACCCCCTTCTTGTAAAAATAACACCATGGTAGCATTCTGCAAAAAAAAAAAAAACGTATAAAGTGACATAAAGTAAGATAAATTACATGAAGTAAAAATGACATAAAGACATGTTTGCTTCTTTAGCATTCCTACAACAGAGTATACAAAATATCTTACCTTTTCTACTAGACACTGTCCCGTCCTGGATAGTGATATTTTTTCTGCCAATACAGAGTGCCTTGAACCCCTTTCTCTATACTCTCACAACTAGTTTCTTTAAGGAGAAGTTAAAGAAGTTAAAATGACTGGACAGTCATTGAAGGAGGGCAATTTTCAAAAATTATGAAAAGACTTTGGCCACTTAAGTCATGCAGACAGACAATTCCCTCACCTATAGCTCTTCATTTATGCTTGGATTTAAAAAAAACCAAAGCTCCTGATGACAGTACTGACTTTTATTTACCAATCATCTACAAGTCATTGTTTCTCAGCAAGATAACAGCCTTACAGCTGCATTAATCTCTTTGAGATTCATATGTAGATGCTTTATGGCTGCTACCGTCTCTGTATTCCTCTTCCTGGAAATTAAAATCCCAACTGTTGCATTCATCAGGGGAGATTTGCAGTGCAGATTGACACACAAGCAGACTGCGCACTGGGGCCAAAATCAGCGATACTTTTCTGCTACTCATCCCCCCTTCCCCAGAGAGTCAGTGTGTCTGTACTGGCTAGTCATAGTCTTTATATGATATATACAGATTAAGGGAAAGGACCTTTGTCTCATTTGGTATGTACTACCAGTTTCAGGACCGATCCTCGTGGAGAGGTGTTTCTCCCAGGGCTGGAAGTCCTTGGTGGGAGAAGGCCAGAACATTCGATGCAACGCGTAAAACTATATTAATCTTTTAAGATTTAAGTAATATGTGAGGTCTGCAGAGTGGTGAATGTCTCTTTGTGCACATAAAGTCACTACTCAGAACTGCAAGACCCGAGCAGTGTTATTACAATATTTTTAAGGTACTAAAAGTCAAGTGAAACTTCCTGTGTAAGCAACAGAGCCCAGACTGAAATAAAAATTAAATAATGAAGCTCTCAGAACGACCCTTGAAAGCAGTCAATTCAGTTTTCATTGCACCAGGTTTTATGAAGCATAGGCATCCGGGCAGCATGGGTAAGCACATGCTTGGGGGAGCATTTATGGGACTGAGGCACTTGCAAGGAAGAACAATTCCCCGTTATTAGTTATGTTTTCGTAACCACCTTAGTTCTATTTTGACTTTATTGCATATGAGCTGCCTACCTGTTATAAGGAGAAGAATCAAGCTCTTAGAAAAAGCGTAAAGCAAAACTTTCAGCAGATTTTTACCTTTTTTTTTCAGTTTACTAAAGAAAGCTTCAGAAAATGTTTTGGAAGCTCTGGTTCATAGATCATTCTGAAATATTATCAAACAAAAGGAGTTTGGAGCAATGAGGAAGATCCAGAAAGGGAGGAAAAACCCCAAGTGTATGGGCATAGCACTGAAAATAAAGAGGAGCCTGAACAGTTAACATTTCTCAGCTGAGATGACGAGACTGAATATGTGCTTTGGGCCCACCCAGGCTGTGAAATACGATGGATATATTTGAACCACCACGAAGGCAGGAAGTCAAGTCCAATAATAAGGTCATTGTATTGTGGCAATGAGCCCAACTGTGAGGTTTTTGACCCAAGGAGTCACACAGCATACACTTCAGCCTGTGATCTGTCTGAAGAAATCTAAATTTCCTTTTAGGTATCAAAAGATCCTCTCAGTTAGTGACCCAGCTGACCTACTTTCCAGTACTGATTAAGCCACTGGGTGCCTTAATTTGATAGACACTGTCCTGCTTGGCCTGAAGGGTCCCTGGAGCCTCCTGGGTTCAATATGTTCCTGGAGATGGCAGAGCAGGAGTCCAGGGGCAGAGGAGCTAGCAGCTTGCTGGTTCGTATCCATGGTCTCTCTGCTTATAGTTGTGGAGGTGAAGTAGGTTCTGGCTGCTGCAGGTGCTATAGGAAGTGCCCTCCCTCAGACACAGCAGGACTTTTGATACACCTGGGCTATTATGATGGATGGGGATGCCAGGGAAGGAGTAAAGCAGCCCCACCGTTGGTACTGCAGAAGGGATGGTTGCATGCTGGGGCAGAAGTCAGAGGGCAGCACCCCAGCGAGGCTGCTCTGCCACCTACAATACATGTCACCTCTGCAAACAGAGGTGCTGCCAGCTACCCATCATCCAGATTTCATGTGGCTGCCCTGGAGAGGAAATTTCCTCCCCTGCACTCCCTCCTGACATACCACCTGCTGCACCTCTGTCCTACCTATGGGTTGCTACCCATGTGCATTGCACTGGCTAAATAGTGGGGATGGGAAGGGACACCTCTCTGGGCACTTCCCTGGGATAACGTACACTCTACATGTCATGTTCTGCTCTCTTTGACAAAATCTTCACTTAAAGTGGTTCTTTCTCTTAAACTTTGGGATAAAGTAGAACTTGATCTTTATATAGCTTTGCTCTCCACCCAAATTTGATTTAAAGGGACAGAAGGATACTTTTCCACGTCCATTGGTAATCTGTTTCAACAGATTATTATTTAAAGTATGTCATTTATTAAAATAAACAAAATAATTCAAATTTGTATTTTCTGGGTTTCCACTTGCTGAATTGCCTATGAATACGAAAGAAGAAAGCTTTTTCTGACTAAAATATCTCAAAAGACTGATTCTCATTGTTAATACTTAAAAGCTCTTTGCTTTTTGCAACACTACTACTCTTTTTTCTATTAGTTTTAAACTTTGATGGCCCTGCCCACCTCTGCCAAGATGTAAAAAATTAAAGAGAAATTGTTAAAAAGAAAAAAAAAGAGGAATTATACACAGAATCAGAGATTACAGAATCACAGAACCACAAAAAAAAATGAGGTTAAAAGGCACCTGGAGATCATCTAGTCCAACATTCAAGCTCAAAGCTGGATCAGCTACAGTGGGTCTTCCACGATCATGTCCATCTTGATTTTGAATATCTCCCAAGGATGCAGACTCAACAACATCTCTGGGTTGCCTCTTCCAGTGTTTTTTCACTGTACAGTTAAGAATTTTCTTCTTACATTTGAACAGAATTTCCTGTATTTAAATTGGTGCCCATGGTCTCCTCTCATCAGGCAACACAGAGAAAAGTCTGGCTCTGTCTTCTTTACTCCCTCACATCAGGTATGTACACATGCTGGTAAGATCCTTCCTGAGGCTTCTCTTCTGCAAGCTGAAGAGTCTCAGCTGTCTCAGCCTCTCCTTGTATGTCAGATGCTCCAGTCCCTGAATCATTTCCATGGACATCTTCCTTGAACACGGTTCAGTATGTACACATCTCTGCTGTGCTGGGGAGCCCAGACATTCACCCAGCACTCCAGATGTGTCTCACCAGGGCATGAGCAGAGAGAAATGATCACTTCCCTTGACCTGCTGGAAACACTCTTCCTAATGCAGCCCGGGAGACTTTTGTCTTCTTTACTACAACGACACATTGCTGGCTTATGATCTGCTTGTTCTCCACCGGCACTCCTAAGTCCTTCTCTTCAGAGCTGCTTTCCAGCTGGTGGGTCCCCAATGCGTACTGGTGCATGGGGCCATTCCTCCCCTGGGGCAGGGCTTAGCTTTTCCCTTTGCTGACCCTTGTGAAATCCCTGTCAGCCCACTTCTCCAGCCTGTCGAGGTCCCTCTAAATGGCAGCACAACCCGTTGGTGCATCAACACCTCCATGTTTTGTATCCTCTGCAAACTCCGTCCCATTTTCCAGGTCATTAATGAAGATGGTAAACACAGTTGGCCCCAATATCGACCCCTGGAGTACTTCACTAGTGACTGGCCTCCAGCTGGACTGTGTGCCTCTCGACCTGGAGCTCAGTTTTCAATCCACCTTACTGTCCATTTATCTAGTTCATATTTCTTCAGTTTGTCTATGGGACATTACGGGAGACGGTGTGAAAAGAGTTACTAAATTAAGATAAACAGCATCCACTGCTCTCCCTTCATCCACCAAGGCAGTCATCTCATTGTAGAAGGCTATCAAGTTGGTCGAGTATGACTTCCCTCTCATACAAACATGCTGACTGCTCCCAGTCATCCATTTGTTCTTCATATATGTTTGGAAATGTTTTCCAGGATTATTTGCTCCACCACCTTCCCAAAGATCAAGGTGAAGCTGACTCACCTGTGGTTCCCTGGATCCTCTTTCTTGACCTTCTTGAATATAGTTGTGACATTTTCTTTCTTCCAGTCCTCAGGAACATCCCCTCATGTGACCTTACGCAGTTTCTTAGCATATAAAATATTGGGGGGGGGATGTTAAAAAGATTTGTGGGATTTTTTTCCCCTCTTTTGACTGTAATTCTTTATAAATATTTCCATGGCTATTTGCCTAATTTTTAATAATAATAATAAAAAAAGAATAAGATCAGAACAAACAGCTGTGCCTGAACAAATATTGCTCATATAATCGCCCACCATGAAGAACTAAAAGGAGACTTGCCTTTGTACTGTGTTAAACATTTTTACTCTTTTGTTACTGGGATCTGTTTAACAAGCAAATAGGAAAAACCTAACAGTTGGTTTTACAACATAATTTTTTGACAGAACACAGTGATGAATAAAATAATTTCTTGTCCCTCACAGCTAGTATGTGATCAATGACAAATGAAACACAGGAGAAGGAACTGAAGGCGAATAGTGAAAATCCCAAGTGCAGTTCAATCGTCTGCAATGCAGGGAAGATTTTTAAGGTTATTATGAGCCTGATGGCAGCAGAGAACATTCCCCTGTACCTTTTATCAGTGAATGACTGATCCACAAATGCTTCAGCCTTGGAAATCCTAACAGGAGATACTCTAACTCTGAGCTTTTAAATGGTATTATTTTATATTATCTCCCTACTTGAAAGAAAAGATAAAATGGATCAGACAGGACTGGCTGCAGTGATACTAAACTATATCCAGAGGATGATGTATTTTAAAACAGTGATTTTAAAGCTCTAGCAAAACCCCATTTTGTTCAGCATTTTCAATGTTTAGTATTTTACAATAAGAATGTGCCCTTAGGATAGTTCTAAAATACTGTGCATTATTCATTGTTTGTCCAGGATAAAACCCCTTAGTTTTCCCACTCTGAACAAAGGTTGTTCAGGAGGCACACTGTAACATCAAAAAAGGTCCCCTCAGGACAACACATGAATAATGGAACAGAAAGTAAAGTTAGTCACCTTCCTGTCTGCATAAATCTAGAAAAAGTATTTCAGTATGATACATGATGGTGATAGTGGACCGAACGTTGAACTACGTCTCTGCATTCAAGCACACAGATGCCTTAAATAAATTATGTATCAAAAGAGAGCCTCTTAATTCTAAAAAAAGGCTGCATCAAAACATATTCATGGCTTGGGCTGCCTTCTCCTATTATTCTACTGTTTAAAAATCAATAATATCAATAGTTTCTGAAAGGTCAAACAAGATGATGTGTTCGTTGGTATGAGTAGTATTCAATGTTATCTGTTCTGCAGTCTAAAAATGTAAGAAAAACAAAGCACTTAAACACCCATCACATGTAAGGTAAAACGTTGCAATGCTGGTTGTGCACACTAGTTGAAAATTAATTTTTAATCTAATGTCTTTGTTTATGATTCGACTCTCACTGACAAAAGCAAAGGTGCAAGTAGTGCAAGTATCTCCTATATGACATCCCTCCTTCCTTGAAAAGGCTAGCAAACCCTAAAAACACTCTGGGAATTTTGCCTGCATCTAAAAACTGAGTTGCAGGGATTGCCACCAGCTCTGCACTTCCTGAAGCACAGCATAATTGATGCTTGTATCTATTTCATCACCTTATTGCAAGACAAGACAGAAAATTGAAATTGGGGTTTAACGTGAAGAAGGAAGATGCTCTCTTCTTTCAAGGTTTGTTATCCTTTCTTTTTTTTATGCTCCCCGACGTTTGCTGTCTTTTCTCCATCTGCATTTTATTCCTGTACTATTTTTCAGCTCTGTTTTGTGTGCACTGATAATAACATCGTGTAACTGAATGAAATGCTGTTTTTCAGAACCTGACATTTGAGTTACTTTTGCTTTGCTTCTGCTACCACACATAGAAAGGGGCAAGGGAATGACAATGGAGGAATTGGAGAGTAAATAAACTCGTTTGTAAAGGTTCACCAAGCAGCACAGCACAAAGGAATTAACAAGATGTTCATGGCAGCTCTTTAATCACTTCTCTAACATGTGGGAGACTTTCACTGCAAAGAAGAAGGTATTTCAAGAAAGGAGTTCACCTTTACTAGAGATATTTATGCCCTTCATGATAGCACTATTAAAAATAACAGTAGTCCTTGGATTTTCTTTCCACTTAACAATTAATGTCTCATATGCTCCCAGAGACCACACCTCTAAGGCTGTTTCAAGCATCTCCATGTTGACTGCCCTGAGCAAATCTACCATATACTCCTCGAGAGGCCCTCTGGCACTAAAAATGTGCCACCAGGGTTTGTGACAACCATAACAAGTCCCTGCTGACCTTGGCCCTAACTCATACTTCCCCCATCACAACCTGAGATGCCACCATACAGCTCTAGGGAAGGAGCTGCTCCTGCTGCAGCCTCTCAGCATCCACATTGATCTCAGCAGTCCCCACGGGACAAACCCATGAAACCGAGAAAAGGGAGAAAGAAGAGCTGGGTGCTTCAAACAGCTCCAGGCAGTGGACAAAGCACCATCTGTCATTCTGCAACACCAGATGCATAGAATAACTGAGGAGTCATGCCACCAAAATTGACACTAGTCACAATTTTAGGGTCAGGTGTTTCCCAGTGCTTTGGGAGCATGGCTGAGTGTCATCCTAGGGCTGCTAGGCAAAGGGGAGAGGCAGAGAATTTATTCGTTAGGAAAGTGGCATAAGCAGTGTAAAAAGACTGTAGACACAGTCCATAAGGCTTTAATGTTTTTATATCAATCAGCAGCAGTTGGTCGCACAGCAAGGAGAGCTCACACTGTACCTATTTAAAGGGTAGCAGAGCTGTGACCACAGCATGACATCCCTAAGGACCTTCAGGGTTCAAGGTAGCTTTGCTACATCTGACCTCTCCCCACAGGACTGTGCTGGCAAGAAAAAATCCAGCCACCCAGGGACTGCTTGCTGTTTTGCTTTTCAACACGGGCAGTATAAAAAAGCATTGGAGGCATTTGGATTATGAACAATATCAAGACACAAGATGAAACTGTACGCAGGCAATGATTTTAAGAACAGCATATATAGATAGACCAATATATAATTTAAGTGCAAAAGAGTTATTGAACACTGCATTTACCACTATCTATTGTGATGGCAAAAAGCATAAATGCCATAAATCTTATAAATGACCCATATATAACCATCCAGAATCCCACCCTTGTTTCACCCTCACAGCTACTGAGGGGATTATGTCAGGGTAAAGTGCTCTTTGCCAGCTCATGCAAATGTTTTCTGACACTTTCTATTACAAAATACTTATTCAAAAGAAGGAGTGCCTCAGCTTCACTTTTGGATGTTGGGTGATCCTTGATGACATACAGTTTCCCAGATGAATGGGATGAGGTGGGACCAGGGCTCTTCAGCTGTGAGAGACTATGAGAAGTCCGAAAGGGACACAGACCCAAAAGTGTGGCTTTTGATGGCATAAGGCAGAAGTGTTTTAATTGAAATATCTGTGGCATTTCTGTTACTATTTTCTCTCCTTGAATCTTATCCACCTTGGGTAAGAAAACAGTGAAATGAGGAACTGCCCTTCCGTTGCTGACTACCATAGAGAGCCCTCAGATCTCTAAAATCAGCTCCACTCAGCATGAGAAAAATGCTATTCCAGTACTGGAATATCCAAACACAGAAGCTGAGATCATACGTTGAACAAATCTCCATTGCTTCATACCTACGGAAGAGTTTGCAATCCTGTTTAGGGTTGTAAAACTCCTCTGTTCTGATATCCTGGAGTCTTTTAATATCACTTGTATAAATCAGCTTTGAGCACATAGAGAAGATGGCAAAGAATTGGGGTCCACTGCCTGAGAAGTTCAGCTCCAGCTCTGAGAGTGCTGGATTTGCTGGAACAGTTTTACTGATCCTTCTGCCCACACGCAGAGAGTCAGATCATCTCAGCAGCGTACAGCTGCAGCAGATGGGCTTTGCCATCAGAAAAACATGTCCTGGAAGAATAGCTTTGGCCAAGGTGTTTCCTGCACCACTTCTCTGTGCTGAAATGCAGTTTCCCCTTCTTGCCCCCACCCTAGCCTGGTGCTGAGCTAGCTTTTCTTGCAGGACTACCTCTCAGCCATACCACTACCTGGTTCAGCTCACTGAATAAACAGAGAAAAACCAGCATTGCTGCAAGGGAGAGGTCAGGAGTCGGCAACCAGTGACGGGGGAAAGCGCGATGCCACTTTTAGTGGCCAACAATATTTAATTCAGCTTAAACAGGTCATGAGACCACAGGTGGAAACTCAGGTAACGCTCCTCGGAGCTGCACTAACAGAAATTGCATTATTTGCTTTACTATTTGCAAGTAAAGGAGAAAGGAGGAGCACAGACAAAGGCCTCTCTTCCCCTCAAACCAATGCTAACAAATACCTTAGAAAGCACGAGGGGAAAAGGAAGAGACATATTTAATATGAAAATACTAAAAAAAAAAAAATTTCTCCTATTTGTTACTCTTCAGCTGTAGATCTGAAAGCCATTACTAATGACTTTTTTTAACACAAAACCTTTTTATTTATTCAAGTATTCCTCTGCTATATCACAATTAAAACTGAGTATTCATACAAGATCCCTGGAAACAGATTGAAAAATGTTTTCTTTCATCATGTTAGACTGAAAAACATTTTCTTTCATCATGTTAACCTAGTGAAATGCAAATAGTAAACAAGCAGCCACATATAGATAAGGTTCCTTTCAGTATTATTATTTTAAAATTATATTAGTAACACAGTAAGCGGGAAGTTTTTATAACGTATGAGGTTTTATTGTCAATGTATGTTTGAAAGCTGATATATATTATAGTATGTATTGTTAATCAATAAACAGAACTACATTTTCTAATGAACAGCCAGATAACAGAATCCTCCAAAAGGCAGGTGGATATTCCTGGGCTTCTGCTAAAGCTCAAATTATTGAATGCACAGTTCAGCTCAGAAGCCATAAAATAAAGTTATGAAAAGATTTAAGACAAGTTTCAAAAAGCATATTGGCTTCATTTCAAAACAGCCCAGAAAGCTGCATCTTATGACATTATTTTAATGTGTTAATTTAGTAAGTGTATGGAAGCTTTTGGTTTTTCTTAGATTACATTCAGCTTTTGAGCAGTCGTGGAATTATTTGTGAAGCCACCAGGAGAAAGCAGTTAATTTGTTCCTTATTTATTAAATGATTAATCAAGGCAATTTAAAAATTTTGTTTCCAAACCCATGTCCTCAGTCATTGTGGGTGGGCAGACCAAGATCTTTAGAAAACTGGACTCAGAACTGGGTCAGGACTGTTTGTGAGCCAGCATCTTGGTATCTCAAAGGAATATTGCTCATGGTTTCAGAAAGAAGAAATGACGAAGAAATAAAATGGGAAAAAATATTTGTGTCATTATTAGCATTTCCACAAATACTTAAACTATAAATATGCTTAATGTTATAGTGTCCCCAGTAAACAGTTTATAATCTAAAATAAAAGGACTTTTAGTCTTAGTATTCTGGGATATAAAAAACCTTGACACTGGTAAATTTAGCTATCTAGGGTTCTGCTTTGAACTATCTAGACTTTCTGGCACCACTGATTGAAATCCCTTTAGAATTGACTCATCCTTGATTTTCCTGAGAGCGCTAAATTGAGCATATTTATGTTTGGACCTTTTAGACCCAGACCTTGTTCTCAGGACATATAAAATGCCAGATTTTTATAATGCCAAGACCCTCAAACCACATAGGAAATGTATTTGCCCAAGTTTCTCCTGCAATTACAAAGATTTACGAACAACACAGAGCAGTATATCTTTTAATTACTGATCCGCTCAAAGCATCATACCTATTTCAGAGGTTTTCAGTGCCCAGAAATATTTTGTCGCATGAGATGTTTGTGTGCTGCCTTCAGTTTTAAAAAGCAAGTATTTTGTGTACAGAAAACCTATACTCGTCTTTTCAATCCGAGCTCTGAAATATCCCTTCAGCTGGTCAAAGTGCTAGCCTTGGCTTTTTGGTGGCAAAAAGCTGAACCAATCACACCAAAAAGTTGCATAATGCAACAAGGCTGGCACCTGGCAATCTATATGGAAGCCAAGTGACAGGTAAATGCAAACAAACTTGGACAGAAAGCAGCATGCCAAATACTCGGGCTGGCACAGGAACTGGTACCTCATGACTTTGTTAATCCAGCAGTGACCGCATGAAATCTGACTAAATACATACCTCAACTGGCTCCTTTAGGGGATGCGGTTCTGCACAGATCTATACTAACTGCTCATGAAATCCACGGCCCAGCACGTATTTTGGCCATGAGATCTACAGAACTAAGGGTAACAGTGATACCCCTATTTCCAACTACTCTTCCAGTTGTAAATTCTGGTTGTGGTTACACCAGCAGCTAACTTTATCAGGATTTACCGAAGTGTAAATGTCTTGCTCTCATTGCTTCCCCACTCTTTCTTTCTCTGCCCCTCTTCAACACCCAGCTACATGGCCCCACTTCTTTTGTATTAGCTCTGGCATTTGTCTGACCTTTTTGGGAGCCAATTCAAACTGTTAACCCACCAAAAACTGACCCTTTTTTTGACAGACTAGTTTTCTATCAGGTTGGTGAATTAAATGAGCTTCTGCAGAGTTCAGTGAGTACCACAGCTGGCATAAGTAACAGAAATGTGCAACCAGGAGCTTGGAGAGGAGAAAAATGGGGGACAAGGGAGAGCCTTCTTCCTTTTGGCAGGAGCAAACCATTAGATCAGTTCACCCTGAATGTATAGCCGAGTGTCAGTCTTTAGTGAATTCTGCTTTTTAATCGTTTGAGACAGGGACTAGATGCACTTGCAAACACCTTTCATGACTCTACTGCAATCAGGCACCTCAGGATACCCCAAAATTGCTCCAAAACTTCTACTAGAAATGGAAAATTATATTGATGCAGTGATAAATGTGTTGTCAAATGGACTTGAATACGAGGGGGTATAAAATAGCCAGTTCTTGAAAGAATACCACAACACAAAACCAATGGATCAAAAACTGTAATAATATAATTGTTTCTGACAGCAGAAGCATTTGGCCTTATCATTAATACAGAGGGCATGAATTGGGGAGTAAATGATATGTTTATATAGGAAGATTATCATACCTTAAGTACTGTATAAATGTATGTATTAATTCTGAAGTCGCTCGTATTGCTGAATATCTGAAATAATACTTCTGATATTAATGAAATTACTCTGAATTTTTAGTCATACAAATTAAATCTTAACCTGGATTCAAATACTTGCTTCTTACGGGCTTAGCTCTGGACAAAAAATAAATTAAACAAAATTCCTTGTGTTAAAGATTCAGACCCTTCCCCCACACACACTTATTTTCATCAAGCAGACAGACATTAAACTAGCAGTCAGTTGAAAAGAGGATGACAGCGGACAGCAATGGAACCTCTATACGCTGCTGAGCAAACTCCCACTAAAATTAAACCCAAAATGAGCATTAGGACTTCTAAAGTCTGGAAATGAGTACCAGGGGAATTCTGCCAAGCAAGTCCTTGCCAGAAAGGGTGAAATTCAGCTGTCTAAACATTGGTGTCTAGTGCCATTTGAGAAGCCCAGGTATGGTCTCTAGGAGACCAGGCGTCTCCACAGGTCCCCACCCATATCTGCCAACCCCACACAGATGTCTTAGCTGCCCCAGGGCTTCTCAAAGGGCACCAGCAGTCTGTGCTGAGGCAGCTGAATCCCACCCAGAGTGTCTACCATGCAATTAAGGACAACTTAAAATTCTTCTTTAAGGAGGCTCTGGAATGAAAAACATAGCTATTGTTAAGTATTCATTTTATCCCATAAACAAAACATGTTTAAAGGAAGCTGCCCTACCTCCTTGTTTAAAAAGACTCACCACTTTTAATCTATCTAAACACACTCATGAGTTTTAGGTTTGTCTTTTCTGTCAATAGCCCTAAAAACTGTGACTCCTATGACAAAGATGATTGTATTGCATAAGAAAACAGAGCCTTTGATAATAACCAGTTTCAATTTAGGACGGTGACACACTACGCATTTATGTGAAATGAGCATAAGCAACAGAGAGCATGAGTTATTACAGCTCTGTGCATCATATGGTGAGTTCAGGTACAGAATGAAATGACATCAGAAAGGCAGCCTAGAAACTCCTGCTGCACAGTTGGGTCTGAAGGAAGAAGGAATGGGAATCTGTGACAATTTCTAAGTCTAGAGGTCCAGGAAGCATGCGCAGTACTGCCTATCTTTACCTGTTCACAAAGGTTAAATCACTGCCTGTCAATTTGTACTGCTTCACCTTTGCTCTTACAATCACTAGCACATACTCAGCAAAGGCAAGACTCGCTGCTATCTGTTTTATCCTGAAAGGTGTTGTGTAAGGAGATAATTCCTTTTCACCAGAGGCATGTAGAGGAACAGGAGGCAGTAGGACAGAGGGGGCTGTAGAATTAATTTTCCACCCACGTAAATGAGAAACAAAGGCTATAGCAGTTGCTGAAGCAGACCGTATTAGGTCTTCACCTTCCTTCCAGCCCAGAGGACTCCAGCATGCAAAGGAGGATCTGGTGTTTTGTGTTACAGCACATCACCAGCATGGTTAGAGAAAAAGACTGAACATACACAGGGCTGTGCCTGTGCATGTGTACATGCACGTAACTGTGATACATGCAATCAACATATTTCAAAGAAATTTGGGTCTAGGGCTGAAGTCTGCCCGCCTTATGTTACTTGTCCAACTTTCACCTGTTTGTCCAACTGATTTATGGGGATAAGTGTTTTGCCCTGAGGTGAAAAGCCTCTCCTGCTTATTGCTTCACTATTTAGTATATTGGCAAAACAGTTTCATCATTCATAATAAATAGAAAAAAATGTAAGCAAAGGGACAGTTGCCCAAGTCACCTGGATTATAAGTACAGACATGAACGCAGGGTCTAATTATACCTATTTTCTTTCTAGAAATGTGATGATGTTTCAGGCAGCAAAGGGAACCAGTTTTACATGAGCAGCACACACATACAGATACCTTCTCGGCCACTCTTCCTCAAGTAGCCCATACCTCAGTCCTATATTTTCTACTAAGATCACTAATTCATTAAAAAAGGTCTCACCTCCCACTTTGGAGAAACTCAGTTTCCATGGATGTAACACCTATGAAAACCAAGCAGTACATGATGTGAAATGTAAGTGCAAAAGGTCTCTTATTCGCTATTTGACTCATTATGCAGTAATATCCAGGCAGCCCTCGCATTATTGAGACAGCTGAACGTTGTTTGATATGAGATATAACAACAGTCAGAGACAGCAACTGTTTTTACGAGTTTCAAAGAGCCCATGCGTAAATGCACACTAGCCTAATTACCACTCTTGACAGAGTCTCCAGGTGAACATGAGAAGTCTTAGTTCTAAAATTAGGGTCTCTGTTGTCTCCAAAATCTTAACAAATGAAAACACACTGTATTTATGTGTCATTATCTTGGTCATGCTGCTACACATAAATCCAAGCAAGCAGACTAAAGTTAGATTCCCATATGTCTTGTTCTAGGCACAGCAACGTCATTCACCAGCACAGATCAGGGAGGCAGCACACAGATGAAGCTGGTGTATTACGTATCTAGCGAGTAACATCGTCTTCCATATGCTTCATCAAATGTTCTAACATGGGGAATACAACTTCAGTGCTCAGCCTAGTATTGTAATTCCTGTTAAACAACTATAATTACTTCATTAAGGCTTATTTCCCAATCAGCTATGACCCTATTTACAATTGCTCTGAATCAAATCATGCTATTAGAGAGGTTGCTTCTGCAAAGTATCATAAAACATCACCTCTTTGCACGCCCTTTGCACTGGCAAAAATTACAAAGAAAGGCCAAGAAGCCACAGAGAACTGCACTGCACGCTTAAGTCCTTTGAGGGGACAAACAATTACAGTTTTATTTATTTCGACTTTAGCAACCATCTTCTACCTTTTGGTTCCCCTGCCAGAAGTCAGTAAAAATTAGATGCAACTGCAATGCAAGCAGAGTTTGTGGAAGGTATCTGAAGGGTGCAGTGCGTAGATGAGGGGGATGAGGGGAGAGCAGTTGATGTTGTCTACATTGATTTCAGCAAAGCTTTTGACACAGTGTTCCATAATATCCTCACAGGTAAGTTTAGGAAGTGTGCGTTAGATGAGCGGACAGTGATGTGGATTGCAAACTGGCTGAATGGCGGAGCTCAGAGAGTTGTGATCAGCGGCACGGAGTCTAGCTGGAGGCCTGTAGCTAGTGGTGTTCCCCAGGGGCCAGTACTGGGTCCAGTCTCATTCAACATACTCATCAATGACCTGGATGAGGGGACAGAGTCTACCCTCAGCAAGTTTGCTGATGATGCAAAACTGGGAGGAGTGGCTGACACACCAGAAGGCTGTGCCGCTATACAGCATGATCTGGACAGGCTGGAGAGTTGAGCAGAGAGGAACCTAATGAAATTCAACAAGGCCAAGTATAGGGTCCTGCACCTGGGGAGAAATAACCCCATGCAGCAGTACAGGTTGGGGGCTGACCTGCTGGAAAGCAGCTCTGCAGAGAGGGACCTGGGAGTCCTGGTGAACAACAAGTTGACCATGAGCCAGCAATGTGCCCTGGTGGCCAAGAAGGCCAATGGCATCCTGGGGTGCATGGCCAGCAGGTTGAGGGAGGTGATCCTCCCCCTCTACTCTGCCCTGGTGAGACTGCATCTGGAGTACTGTGTCCAGTTCAGGGTTCCCCAGTTCAAAAAGGACAGGCAACTACTGGCGAGAGCGCAGCTGAGGGCTGGATGATCAAGGGAATAGAGCACCTCTCTTATGAGGAAAGTCTGAGAGACCTGGGTCCGTTTAGCCTGGAGAAGAGAAGACTGAGAGGGGATCTCATGAATACTTATCAATAACCAAAGGGTGGGTGTCAAGGGATGGGGCCAGACTCTTTTCAGTGGTGTCTGGCAACAGGACAAGGGGCAACAGGCACAAGCTGGAACACAGAAAATTCCATCTCAACATGAGGAAAAACTTCTTTACTTTGAGGGTAACAGAGCACTGGAACAGGCTGCCCAGAGAGGTTGTGGAGTCTCCTTCTCTGGAGATACTTAACACCTGCCTGGATGCATTCCTGTCCAACCTGCTCAAGGTGAACCTGCTTTGGCAGGGGGGTTGGACTAGATGATCTCCGAAGGTCCCTTCCAACCCCTACCAGTCTGTGATTCTGTAGGCATCTGAACAATGGCGAATGCGAGTACTTCAAGACAGGTCCTCCCTTCATGAACTGATGAAGGCCGTTATCAAAATGCATTTCCTCCATTATTCCCCAAAAGATGAATGTCCATGTGGCATGTTTTGCAGGTGGTGTTTTAAAGTCATCAAACATAGCCCCCCCCTCCTCACTTCTGACAAATGCCCAAGTCAGCTCCACCATCACCTCCCATTCAAGCCCAACTAACAAAATACGGCAGAGGTCAGTTCAAAAATCTGATGAGTTAGTAGTTGTCAAAGTCCTGCCTGAAACCTCATTGGTGGAATAAGACACTTCTGGACTAAAGACACTGCAAAGGAAATGCAAACTTTTTAAAGGTAAGATCCATTCCAGTCACTGGAAATAACTGAGACTGTATTTAAGAATGTCGTTTCCAGGCATTCCCATGATCCTAGCCTTCAGTAACTGAAAACAGGATTTTCTCAGATCATCCTAAATTAAAAGAAATGGGCAAGCGCTGGCTAATACAAAATGATGTAATTTTAGATATTTACACTTTACTTAAAAATAGCTCTCAGTGTCAGGAGAGAAAGGAAGTGTCAGCTCTTAGCAATAACAACTTCCTCTCTTATCTCTCTGCTAATGTAGCATTTGTTAACATAGGAAAAGGAGTTTGCAAAATCATGTATTTGACAGAACTTGTCACAACCGAGCAAAAAGAGTTGACCTTTGAGTGTTACCAAAGTGTAAGTTAATGTAATGCAACAGCTGAAGAGCACTTGTACTCTGTATACTTTGAAAAAGCAGGGAAGTCAAGCAGAAAGGTGCTTAATGCCTTCTCCCTGTCATCATATCAAATAATTTGAATCTGGTAACTTTGAAATTTTCTGAAGGCTTCCCTTGTCCTTTGCTGTCGGTAGGCCATGAACTGAAGAAGTGGAAGGAAGCAGAAAAGCTGTGGACTTGAAGCCCTGTTAGCTGCTGTGAGAGTTGCTCTCTCTTCCAAAAGACACTGTAACAATATTCTGCTCTTAGGTGTCCCAAAATGTCCAAACTAGGAACACTATTTGTTATTAATTTCATCAAAACGATAAATTATCGGTTGGAACGCTGAATGATTTTTCCTGACATTCATTTCAAGCATGTTTCCTTGTTTCCTTGGAAACCAAGAAGCAAAGAAACCAAAGGAACCCAAACTGCCATAGCGTATCACTCTCTTTTTGTTAATGTAGAAAATTCTTTCCCACTAAAAGTTGTGCTACAAAAATTCTGTTGTGTGTGGCTTCTGAATATCTGTTAAGTCATCAAAATAGGCATTTTTAAAGCCAAAAGATACAGAGATAAAATGTTAAAAAAAAACAACTTCCTACTCTAAGATATACTGAGCTTTATGGACAAAGACAAATTGTGTGATCTTTAAGAGTGTGCAGGCCACTTTATTAAATGACAGCCCAGCTCCCTGCCCTTCAGCCAGCATGCACACCTTGTGAGTAATCACTTCAGGCTGGAAATTCAGCCTTCAGTATCCTTGTAAGAACACAGGTATTCTAATTTGCTTGCAAGGGACTTAAGTATCATTACTTACTATTATGAAGAGCTGCCACTGTCATTAAATAATAGAAAATAAGGCCAAAAGAGTTCAGATACCCCATTCCTTTTCCTCTTCCATGCAGTGACCTTTCTTGCACAGATTCCGGTTCAGTATTTTCTGCACATCAGCTTGTCTCCTTTACAACATCCTTCAGCTTTCCACTTCATACCCTTCTGCCCTGGTCCCCACATTCAGCCACCCAATACTTTTTCCCAGTATCTCTCCATAACACCTTCTTCTTTACCTTCCTTCATTGTTTCTCCTTCAACACATTTTTAGTCATTTTCCTCCTCCATACACTCTTTTTCCCAGCCCACCCGTCGCCCTTCATCCTCACTATCATTCCAATCTCTTTCCAAACCAGCCTCCTGTTCCGCTCAGTTTGTTTCGGTGCCCTGTTTCCTCGCCTCTAACAGGCTCTTCCTGCTCTTCGCCAATCTTTCCCTTAATTTCACTCACTTTCATTAAGTGTATACACCAACACCCTATAGTCCTTCATCACTACACACTCCTTCAACATCATGTTCCTGCTAATTCACTTTTACTCCTTCAGTTTACATTGCTCTTGCCTCCTAGCAGCTTGTTTTAGCAAAGTTTTGATCCACAGTTTAACAAATTACTGAATAGATTACCTGATAGCTGAAATGATAAAATAATCACCTCTCAACTCTTTAATCATAACATTTTTTGTGTTCATAAAAATAGCTGATTGCATTTTATGGGCAGGATGGCAAAAAAAATAAACCAAACCCTGGATGATGCCCATCTGCATTTGAAGAACAAGATTTCCTAATTAAGTGAACAATGAAAATAACAATACCTGAATTCAGATCATCTTAACCCCATCTGAAATCATTCTAACACACAAAAGAGAGCTAAACTCATGAACATACAGCCATATCGTTCCAAAATCTTTTAAAACATTCTCAGCATGAAAATCTCATGGCGGGGAGAGGCATTTGAGTGGCACACAGTTAATGCTGGCCCTTTTCCAGTCACTGTCCAACACATCTCAACTTGATAGTCAACTTTTGTGTCTACTTCTACTATATGTCAAGTATGGGACACGGGGAGATTAGGACATAATGGGTTTCAGTCACTTTTTAATAAAGTCAAGTATTTCAAAGAGTGATAGATAAATAAAACATTATGTTGGCATAGCCCACTTATTCCACACCCAAAGGACAGGTGGGATAGAGTTGCCTTCTACAGGAAGCCACTGGTTCCCAAAACCGATTTCTACAAACATTAGAAAAACAGATTTAGTCTAACCTGTGGTTTTAAGAGCAATCTCAGTTAAATGTAATTATAAATCTAGCTGCTCTGAGGACAAGGGGGCTCACCCAATCCTTTCTAAGTCACAATTTCCCCTCTACTCCTCTTTTTTCCCCAAAGGGTAGTAATTTTCTCCCAGCATGCGCAATCACAGGCAGTCCTGTTGTGGCTCAGCTGCATTGGTTAGTATACTCTAAGGGATCAGCCAAGATTTAACTCTAGCCCACACTAATCACTCTTGGAGATGAATATTGTGTGTATAACCTTTAAATTCTTGGATGCAAGTACCTTTTGAAAGTTGTATGCGTAGAGATTTAATTGGGGTTCTCACACAACCTTACAACACCCCTACAAACTTCTAAGATGCTTTTCAAGAGCTTAGTCTCAACCTACAAGACAGCTCAGCTTGCAAAGATATCGTAGCTGCTAGAAGTAATGACAATGCTTTTCCTCTATCCCCTCAGAATACCCTTCCATTTCTGCTAATTATACCTTATCTTCATTAATTAATTGCTATAAAGGTCAAAGTCTAAAATGAAGATGCTGATTTTTCCTCATAAAATAATCCCTAAGATACAGGTCTGGGGAGATGAGATGGCTCCAGACCAAAACAAACAATTGACTTCCCATGCAGAGCGTAGGGATGCAATGATGAACATCATAAAGCTGGTTAATCATGGAAAGGGAACAGAAAACGCAAGCCCACAGTAAGGGGAATACCGGTTCACAGGTGCAAGTGTCTATCATACAGTTTTCCTTACAGAACATCGAAGGTGAGATTTTAGGAAAGGCTGAAGCACTGAACTGGCTGATGGTGTAAAAAACCACTGTCTCTTAACTCCTCACTCTGCGCATGCTAATTTTGAGCATATAACCCTTATAGGAAATATATGATAAAGTTTTAACTGCTCTGCCATCGACCCAAAATATTTAAGAGCTTGCATCACAGAGCGCTGAGCAGCACTAAAAGGCAGGTGGAGGTCTATTACCCCGCTCTCCCCTAATGGGTCCATGCTGCCTGGCAGTAACACGCAGCACAGATGGTGTGTGGATGATGTGTAGACAACAATACCTACTCTTTCATCAGCCTGTGACACCCTGTTAGATACATCCTTGTTGGATGAACAATTCCTATTCATATTTACTCTCTGAGATTCAAGAGTTTTAATTTCAAAACTAATTGCTATATATGAATATATGTTTTATGTCACACAATAATTTAGTTGCCACAGAGATGTCTAACTGTAATACAGCATATGGTTTCTAATGGATGACAAACTAACATGAGTCATATATGGTCCAGTTTCAGCCTGGAATCAGTCCTCAGCGATGTGGGGTTTATGTGATTATTTTGTTATTCTGACATTTTGTCCGTCAGCACATGCCCTAACAAATTTTGAAGCTTTTGCCAGTTTTACAGGTCAAGTGGAGAATTGGGATACAAGTCTCAGAGACACTACATTCTTTGAAATTTCATAAGAATTCAGAGAGAAGTAGAAGAGACACCCCAATTAGTGTCTCCACTAATTAATGTTGCCACTAATTTAACATTTTTTCTTGAGCCTCTTATTAATTTGGAAAGATTAATGACACATCTCTTGACTGGCGGCTCTGCACATGGATGTCAGCCCAGCACACACGCAGGAGGAAAAAACTACAGGTGACTTTGGCAGGAGAGAGAGATGCAGAAGACTCAGTGGAAGGATATGGGGAGAAAGAACACCCCTCCCTAGGAAACCAGGCCTCATCCGCTATGCTGCTTAAGAAACAGTGTATTTCTCATAGGAAAAAAGACACCAAGCTGCTTTTACAAGCCTGTTTTCCTAAAGCTGGATGGAAGTTGGTACATATCTTAGTATCTTACAGCTGACAAACTTTTTTTTTTTATTTCCCAAGCCAACACATTCACCCTTGTAAGGACACCCTTCTCACAACTTATCTGTGTTCCTAGTAGTACTGATTCCGCAGTATTTTTAAAAATGATCTAAACCAACACGAATAGCTTTCAGTCTTTCCTGGTCGACTCCTTTCATACCTACTGTCACTTTGTGAGTTACCTGACACGGAAGACGTAAACCCCCAATTTTGACCAGTCCCTGCCGGCTGGCACAGCCAAGGGCTCTCCCACCGGGATGCCCCCCCGGCAGCAGCACCCCAGCCCTGCTCCTGTCCCTGTCCCAGCGTCAACCAGAGCCCCCGCTGCAACTTCTCCTTCGCCTCCTTTGAGATTTCACTTAACCCTTCTGACTCATTTTAGACCCGCACCCCAACCAGGGTTTCAGCTGAAGACAGGCTGGCAGGCACCACCGCCACAGCAAAAACTCCCTGAAAATCCCCGCTTTTACAGCCTTCAGGGCATGTAGTGATAGGACGAGGGGGAATGGCTTCAAACTGGAAGAGGGCAGGTTTAGATTGAACATTAGGAAGAAGTTTTTCACTTTGAGGGTGGTGAGGCACTGGAACAGGTTGCCCCGAGAGGTTGTTGAGGCCCCATCCCTGGAGGTGTTCAAGGCCAGGCTGGACGTGGCCTTGGGCAACCTGGTCTAGTGGGAGGTGTCCCTGCCTATGGCAGGGGGGTTGGAACTCGATGATCTTCAAGGTCCTTTCCAACCTAAACCATTCTATGATTCTATGATACCCTCCATGTCTGTGTCTCTCACGCTGAACATGTCCCCCCCCGGGGGCGGGGGTGGGTTATCTGACCCGGGACGGTCGCTGCCTGCCCTCACCGAGAGCAGCGCTGGGATCGTGTAACACAGCCCCGACACCGTCTCCGAGCACCCGCCGCAGCGGAGGGAAGCCTCTCCGGCCGCCTCGCCCGGGCCTGAGGCCGCTCCCGCCGCCGGCAGCCGGGCTCCGCAGCCCCACAGCCCGGGGGGAGGGGGGGGTTGCCCCCGCCCCACAGCGCGGAAGCCCCCCGCCACCACCTCCCCACAGAGCGGCAGGGTGTCGGTGGACACTCCCGGGGTCGCCTGGCTTTCCTACCGCGACGCCCAGGTCGCTCCATGTTTCCCTGAGGGACGGAAGGCAGCCGCGCCCGCCGTGCCCGCCTCACGGCCGGCACGGCCCAGCTCACCGCCACCTCCCCCCACTTCGCCTCTCGGGGCGTCCCGGCGGGGAGGAGCCGCCCGCCCCGCCCCACGCAGGGACCTCCGGGCGGGGCGGCGCGATTTCGCCGCGGACGGGGGCTGCCCGCAGCCGCCTCCACCTCTTCCCCTCCCTCGCTCCCCCCGCGGCGGCGGGCGGCGGCGGGACCCAGGTGAGAGCGGGGCGGTGCCAGGCGCCGCTGAGGGAGGGGCCCGGCCGGTTGCGGCGGCGGCGGCGGCTCCCGATCGCGAAGGAGGGAGGGGTCGGGCGGAGGGAGGCCGGGCTCAACTTGACAGGAGGGAGGGAGCGAGGGAAGGAGGCGCCGGTGGCTGAGCTCGCC
>VUYV01000034.1:403248-517901 GCA_008711295.1 Anarhynchus alexandrinus | reverse complement strand
GCCTCTCCCTTCGCGGCCCGGGAGAAAGTTTCGGGGATGCCGGTGAGGTGGGGGGGTATGGGGACTTCCCCTTCCCCCTCAGCCGCCCGCCCGCCCGCCGCCCCTTCGCCTCCTTCACAGAGCCCCGTCGCCAACCGGCGGTTGGCCCGGCTCGCCGCCGCCTTCGCTCCGCGCCCGATCGGGAGACAAAGCCGCCGCCCCACCTGCCGCCCCGGCCCCCTCTGCCCGCCGCGGGGCCACCTCAGGCAGCGGGGCCGCCTCAGGGAGCGGGGCCGGCTGTCCTGTCAGCGACGGGCGCCCGTGGAGGGACAGCGGCCCGCTGAGCGCCAGGCGAACTTATTTTTAGATGTGCCGCCCGTCTCAACGCATCTTAAAAATAGCGCAGCCCTTATTTAAAGAGTGGGGAAGAAAGTGGTTCTGGAGGCCTCGTGGTGTGGTGTGTTTGTGGGTTTTTTTTTAAAGCCGTTTTTTAGAGAAAAAAAAATGTTTCGGTGGTATAGGCAGCTGTGGGATGGTTAATATCCACAGGTAGGCACAGGATGCTTTTACTGTATCTTCATTAAGGTCACCCCTTCAGCACGGGAACAAAGGTGCTCATGGCTTTGTCCTCCACAGCGTGTCTCCGGCGTGAGATGCGGGGACTCGTGGCCGTGCACACCTGAGTCGTGCGAGACTTTATAGGGTGACTCGAGGGGTTTTTTTGATCTGTCGTTTTCCCTATTTTCTGTCTTCTCACTTCTCTTTGGAATGCCTGCAACATGTGGGTGATGCAGGCTGACGGAGTGATAACAGGCTGCAGGGATCAGTGCTCCTTATTATGTTGTAAATTAATATTTTGCTTTTGTTTCAGCTACTGTATCTCAGCTGATTCTGGTGACAGAACTACCATAAAATAAACTGGTCTTACTGCACCAAATGTATGATCTAGTCATGATTGCTAACAAAAGAGAATCCTGATTTTTATTCTAACACCACTACAAATACATGGCAGACTTGTGTAAATGAAGTGTAAATGAAAAAAAAGAAAAGTATATCTCCAATAGGGAAAGGAATTTTGAGAAAAAAATGTCGAATCCTAGAGTATTTTAGTTTGGAAAGGACCTCTGGATGTCACCTAGTCCCACCCCTGCACTCAAAGCAGGTCAGGTTGGATAAGGTTGCTCAGACCTTGTCCAGGTGAGCTTTAAGCATCTCCAAGAATGGGGATTCCACAGTCCCTGGGTTGTGATGGTGCCAGTGCTGACCACCTTTGTGGTGATTTTTTTTTTCTCTTAATCTAATGGCAGTTTCCTGTGTTGCAATTTGTTTATGTTTCCTCTTGTCCTGCCACTATGCACCTCACATCTATACGTGGGTGATTGTAGCCATGTGCATCTGTAGTTCTAGAAGTTAGGAGAAACCATGCTAGTGTTTTGGACCAAAGGGCTGATTGTTTCATGACCATCATTGTAAGCATAATTGCTAGATTTTATTCTCATTAATTGGGAATTTATTCTTCCCAAGCATTTGCTTAAAATATCCTGTTTGTTTGAATGTAGTTAATAGCAAATTAGCATATTAATTTAAAATGCATAAACACCTTATGAAGACTATTTGTTGTTTTGGTTTTTAATCAAATAAATGTCTCAAATAATTTACCCATCTCTGTCCGTTGGCCTTGTGTTCCTTAACGTGAATTTGAGCCAGTTTGCTCCCAACTTTTGCTAGAGTCCTGTCACCATTAGCAGCGTCACATAGTCTCTTGGAATGACAAAGAGTCTACTCATTTTAATAGAAGGAAAACTTTTTGGCTTTAATCTTGAAATGGATTTTCCTTGGGAAGGGATGTGCCTTGAACAATACAGTACAACCTGTTATTACTGGGAAGTTGCCTTTGTACTATGTAGGCATTGTTTAATGCTCTGGAGAAGCCTTGGCTGATATTTATGATGCTGTTGGTGTGGTAAATGATGTGGGCACCTTTTTGTCATTCAGCAGGGAAAAAAAAGTTTTAGACTGTGCAGAATAAAAATCTGCATGTTCTCTAGTGTGACACATGATTGCCAAAATTACTTGTTTCTTAATTTGTGTAAATTCTTGGATGTCGCTGATAATATTTCAAAAGCAGGACAATATATTTGTAATGTGACTCATAGTATGTCACTTCTGGACGTGTCTGGGTAGAATTTCAAAACATTAGTATGATGCTGCTTAATAGCAAATGCTTCTGAATAACTCATGGTTTCCATTAGAGCCATATCAAATAATTTATTAGAAGCTGTTTGAATGGCTGGCTGCACAGAATTTGATGATATTTGGAATCGTTTGATAAATAATTTAACTTACTTTTCCAGATAGCATCTGCCATTTTATAATGATGGAAACATCTGACTGTTATGCTCATTGGCTAGTATTAATTGTAGTGAGCTTCCACTCAGGAAGAAATCAAATGTATGGTGGTTTTTGTTGTTTTTTTATTATTGTATTTAGTCCTTTAATGCCTGTGTGAGTCTTAGATATTCTTGACATTTACAAACCTCTTCTGCAGGCTCACTGAACTCTAGGTTGTATATTGGAGATTTTAAATTTTACCACTGCTAATATTTTAGGGCTATTAAGATTATATTTTCTGTTTCAAAAGTGGACTACTTTATCGATCTTTTTCCCAGTCTGTATTAATCTCTTGTTAGCACGTCATTATGGTAAATAAATAAACTAATGACACATTACATTTCCATAAAATAAAAAAAACCCCAACTTTCTGGGAGGGTATAAGGGCTTTATTTGATTTGACAGTATTTGAGAACGATTTGCATAGTTGCCAAAACAGTTTATATTGTACTGGTAAGATCAAAATCTTGGAAGGGGGATCATTGTATGTCTGCAAGCATATCAGGGTAGCAGTGATTCATGTAATAAATTTCAGTCTGAATTTGGACAAGAACATAAAACTGGGAAGGCACTTGTTAGATTCATTAATGGTTTGCTTAGCGTAGTGTGTACAGAAAGGCTGTCACTTATTTTAACGTTATTGTTGTAGGACAGAATTTCATAATACAGCTTAGACACTTTCAGTTTTATGGCCTGGAGGACTGAAATGTTGGAATGGCTGTGCTAAATTAAACCTGGGGTCTGTGACAATGACTAATACCAGATGCTTCAGAGGGAATTGTAAGAACAAATGTGAGATAATTTGCATCCCACGTTCAAGGTGAATCCAATGCTTTGTAGTTTGGAATTGGCTTAAAACCCAAATAACGTTTAACAGCCTCTTCAGATGTTATTATGCATAATTATGATAATTTTGGATATACTTGTTGCTCATACAAGTAGCTAGTCTAGATCTATGGCTAATTTGGGGGGCAGCTAGTTTATGCAGGGGTTTTGTTTGCTTGCTTGATGCCAGGCTGTTTACAGACTGAGGCCAAATTCACTGAGTATTTTCCACTAAATTCAATGATTAGGGCTAAAGTGACATTTGGGGGAAAAAGAGGTGGTTCTGCCCACATCCTTATACTTTAAGCTGCAGTGGTGACGACACTCATGTGGGTGTGAAACCTGCCCAGTTTCAGATTCCTATTCTGTTTATGTTGGAGCAAGCTGCTTCTCAGAGAATCCCATTATCACCAGTTTGTAGGATGGTCTGGTGTGTGTGTATCTCAGCTTCTCCTGTGGAATTGAAATAGAGACCATGCCCATGCTTGCTAGTTAGGTCTTATTTTGGACTTGGGAAACTTGTGAAGTTTGTGTTCCAACGGTTGTCCTAGTGAGTGTTCAAATATTTTCTATGTAAACAACAAAGAAGCCTGGAATGACCCTTTAGCCTGGTGCATGCTTAGTTGAGTCTCCTGAGCTATGGGCTTGACTTAAAAGCAGGGGACAAAAAAGCATTGGTATAGTACAGTCTGATCCTGAATATTGCTCAATTCCAGTATCAGTATCATCTTGAATGTGGGATGCTTATCATCTCACATTTATCCTGAGAGCCCATTTCTGAATACTGTTAGATTCCTGATGTTGATGGCTTCTGGTAAAGATAAGTTCTGTGTTGTGTGAATATATATTTATGAACATGTCAAAATAATACGTAGTAGAATGGTCCCAGTCAGTAGTATTCAGTAAGTACCTGTGAACCTAAGCGTAGATTTCATTATGATATTGCTTAGGAATTTTTGCTGGCTTTTCTGAACTTCATAGTCTCTGCGTGCAGCCCTGTGGAGGTTTTTGAAAGGTTTACAGTTTGCTGGTGAAATTCTGCAGTACCTTTCACGAGCTCCTGACAGGCTCCACACTACATTTGAGGACTTACGTGTTTGAACTTCGATTGCAATTGCACAGAATGCTGTTACAAATCGGTGTTCTTTCAACTTCTCTTTGAGGTGGATGGCTTTACATTCCTTTTTTCTAGAAAGAAATCCATGACATATATATATATACCAAACTGGCCCTGAGAGGAGTGCGATGTTTCCTGCTCGAGTGTTACCTCTCCTAGACTAGAAATCAGTAGGCTGCTGTACTAATCCCACGGCAGCTCCACCAGTTTAAGTGATTGGTCACTGATATTTGTACTAATGCATCTTCGAAACCTGTTTTCTACATACTTTCTGTTTGCAACCACTCTTCTGTTCTCTGCTCGCGGCATTATTGCTGCAAGCATCTATAGCAGGAGACTGGTATAGATGGCAGTGTCAGTCTGGAGAAGCAATGGGAGAATTTTTGGTGACTATAGTCACAGGAGGTGAGAATTAAATTTAAAACCTGGATTTCTGTTCTTGGTAATTGAAGTTTTCTTTCCCAATATAGTCTTGGTAAAAATAATAGCTTTTATTGAATTTTTGTTATATTATCAATGTCAACCAAGAAATTTCTTTAGATGCTTTTGGCAAATGCCTGAAAACATAGAGGTGAAAACGTAGTACATGTTCACTCTCATACTTAGGACTCAATTCTCGAAAATTTGTACTTTGCAAAAAAAAAGATTCTCTTGAATCCCTCATATTTTTAAATGAGCTGGAACAAAGCGTGTGATAATACAAATAGTGTTACTAATGTCTATAAAATATTAGCCTATGCTTCACGGTGGAGCATTTTGTTTTATTTCAGTTACGTAAGAGCACAGATAATTAGAGTACTTAGAAAGGAGTTTAAATACAAGTGTCAGTCATCATTGTAAATGAGTGATGTGGATTTATTTTGTTCTTTGCATCATAGTACATGGTTTTTCTTGGAGCAGGAATTGCAAGGCCTCCAGACCAGGCCATGACAGGGCGTACAAACTCAGCATAGGAATCCATGCCAGAGCACCTCGCCGGAGCGAGACTGGAACTTTTCTGTATGCTACATATGTAAGGGAGTGAAGACATTCAGCAGTGTATGGGATACTGCTGTCTTCTGAATTGAATATTTGGTGTATTCTTATTTAGATAGTAGTTGGTCTTCGAAGACCAACTTACACAATAGATCTCTGAAAAAGAATCATTATCTGAACTTGTGGAAGACACTATCTGGGAACAGAACACCTGTATTCATTCACTGCAGGACTTCACTATGATCATCACATGTCTACCTGACAAGTTGTATAAAAACAACAGAACAGAGTTTAAGTGGGGTTTTTTTTAGGAATGAAAGCAGCTACTCCATCCTTTTTATTGCTTAATATTTTCTTTCAGGCATCTTTACTAAAAATCTAGTTCTATGCAAAAGCAAAAATTATTTGAATAGATGCTATTGTTCTTTGGAAAAAATGCTATGTACTTTTGTACTTAGTATAAAAAAAATACAAATTGACGCTTCCAGAAAGCAAGCTGATTTCCTCCTGTGCTAGAAGCAGGCTTACTTTGTTGAGAGTAACCACCTTACTCGTGCTGGGCAAGAGCATAACTTTAACCTGTGCATGTGATGAAGTGCCCAAAATGATCCTGCAGTTAGTGTTGGCACTGAGGGTGAAATGACAGACAACAAATAACATAACAATTGTTTTTTATTGTACTATAGCAGCGCAGACTGTTCTTCAGTGGGTAATTCCATACATTGCAGTTTAACAAGTAATTTTAACAGACTTCAGAGAATTCATCGGTCTCTGCTTTTTTTTTTTTCCCCAGTGTGATGAGTTTTGAAGTGAGAAGGAAAGCTGTATGCATTAACTTAATCAGAATTTGTTCTGAAAATGTTTAATGGATCCTGGTTAGTCTATAGATGCACTTTTAACTCAGTTATTATTAAATGAACATTTTCAGTACCTTAAAATTCTACATTTTATATACATAAAAAGTTGTATGCATTGCTTAGTTGAGATATTTGGGGCAATACATATTCTGAGAGATAGGTTGTTTAAGCTATTAAAATTTTCATTAGACAATCTTTGTTAGAAGATTTAAAATTAAAAATAAAATAACATAATCTGCATCTTTCATATTATATTTGCCTATTTCTTCTGTCTTGTGATTAACTGTGATCATCATTAACAGCAAGCCTGTCCTCCCATGAGGTTTGGAGCTAGTAAAGCTTATTTTCTTATGAATTTTTATGTTGTGGTTCATGTGATGATTATGATCAATGGTTTTACTATGTTGAAGGCGTGGTAAAGTTTCTCTCTGTATGTGCTCTGCTAATGTGTAATATGATGTGAATCCATACCCCAGCCTTTATCTTATTCGAGTCATTTATTGGAGCTGTTCATCAGAAGCTTGTTCTTCACTTGGCCATCTGTTTCCATAAAGCATGTAGTAATTTAACTACCTTTGAGGTCGCTATCCTGTCAAAAATCAGTAATATCTGCCAAGCGGTTGAAAATTATTGGGAGGGAAAGAGAGAGATGTTCGCAGACCTTGTGATCACATAAGCTTCTTAGCTTTAGCAAAGCAGACCTGAAATCTGTATTTTAATTATTCTGCAGCACTTGGGATTTTGATGCTCTCCTTAAGGAGATATAGCTCAAAAAAGAAAATTGCTTGTGTATGAGAATTTTAAAACATGTGCCGAAACCAGATAATATTTCTTGGAATGCCTAGTGCCAACAAGAGACTCCTAAAAATACTGGTTTATTTTTAATAAAATATCAGAATCACATTTAAAAAAAATCATAAATTCTAATTTTTCATGGATATTTTGAAAGCAGTAATGGCTGCAATTTATTCAGGCAAGACATTCTGATGAATGTGTAACTTACAGCTTAATATCCTGAATATCTTTGCAAGAGTTTGTACAAGGAATGCAGAGTCATGTGTGGGATTGGGACATCAGTCAGAAAGAGCATCTTTAATATACATTGCAAATATAAAGCTTCTGCACCTCCTATTAAAAATACTTGTGGAGTCACATACTTCAAACACAATGTTTGACTCACTTTAAGTAGGGATGGCTTTATGAAATGTTATTTCAGTTCTGGCCTTTTGCAGGGTCATTTAGCAATCTTGTCTTGAAGTCAGGTTACAGAAGTCATCTTGAAATTAATCCATACCATGCAAATAGGAAATCATCCCATAACAAATTAAAATCAATATCCTATTTCTTTTAATTGTAGAAAGAAGAATAGAAAACTGTTTTCTGACAATAATGATTAATCATAATTAAACCTTGCAGCACTCAGAAGTGTGTTATTGGTATTGACATGCTGTACATTCTCAACAGTTTAGTCTTACTGTATAAACAGATGAGAAGTGAAATCCCAAAGAGACAGATAAAAGGAAAAGCAAAGACTGCAAAAATAAACATACTTTCTAAATTAAGGAAAATTGATAGATTGATGTGAAGGCATTGGAGGGGGTGAGATTTGGATAGAGATGGGGTGAATGAAAAGCATAATAAAGGATGAAGGGGGAGAAATTACCACTTAATGGAGAAGAGAAATGAGGGCAGGTAAAGCCTTTTGAAAATCAGCAGTGTCCCAGTTGAAGTACAGTATATAACTCTGTGTCTACTAATTTGAATACATTCTTCAAAAGAGTCTCCGTTATTCTATTTCATGTCAAGCTGACTTTTTGAATAGCTTCTTATATTTTTGTTGCTTGATTTTTTAGCTGTAACTACTTTGCTAATTGTAAATTGCCTGGGACTGATTTTTACTCTTCTCAAAGTTTGTCTACTGAGAAGAAATCTGGGCAATCAGTGTTAGAACCACATAAGAATTTTGTAGAGCTGATTTTCCCTGTTTAGGGACAACACTAGAAGGTGCAACAAGGATTTTCAGTCACCACATAAGCTTTGGAAACTCATACTGCAGTGATATTTCTTACCCAGTCTAAACCTGGCAAGCAAATGGACTATGGCCGTTCACCGTAGTCTCATGAGAATACAAGCTGGTGCCCTTCAGAAGAAAAATAATTTGTTTATGTTGATCTTCCAGTTCATAAAATGCTTACTAATGTCATCTTGGAAGGTAAATATACATAATTTGTTTCCATTTTTTGTATACATAAAGTATCCTGTATACTAGATGGAAAATGGTGCCATCATAAAAGGAAGAGAGAACGCCTGCCTATATATTTAGCCCTGACTGTTGTCTTTTGGATCGGATTGAATGTTTCTGAAAGGAGGGAAGGGCAGTTACCTTCAAGGAAGGTATCACAGAATCCTAGAATAGTTTGGGTTGGAAGGAACCTTTAAAGGTCATCTAGTCCACCCCCCCTGCAATGAGCAAGGACATCTGCAGCTAAATTAGGTTGCTCAGAGCCCCATCCAACTTGACCTTGATCCAACTGGAGCAGCTTCTGAGGTGTAATGAAGAGGAAGAAGGGGGAAGAGACCCAGAAGCTGCAGCGCAGGTTGGGGTTGGAAGACGGAGAAGCGTGGGTCTGTCTCCAGCAAAAGTCAGTCCTCAACGGCTACTTCTGTACCACTGCATCCACAGGTCAGTACCTGGACATGATGCTAAGCTGACCTCAGTCTGGAGCGGCTCTTTTGTAGAGAGAGTGAAATGAGGCCAAGGGCTAGATCACTGGTGAGCAGTATGGACAGTTGGGGTTTGGTGCTTGGGCTTGCTTCTTGTCGTTTCTTTGGTTCACCATTGTGGACATGGCTCAGAAGTAATGGGGAAATAAAAGGTTGGATTTTAGGGAACTAAAACTGTACAAGCTTATGCAAATACCAATTTGCTAGTGCTGTTGTTTAGAAGAGGTTGTTCTAAATGATTTCTTCGTCCTTGGAGGAAACTATGTGGATATTTTTCTCCCTAGGAAGCCACTGAAGATTGGTGGGTTGGAAATAAGGTCCAGAGGAAAGAACAGTTCCTGCACGGACATAGTTAGGGGTTAGATTTGGTTTTGAGCTCTTTAAATAGTGTCAACTGGCAATAAACCACCTTGGATTCTCAACTTCAGAGACAAAAAGCTGTAGTTTGGGGGGTTCTTTTCTTCCTCTCTCTCTCTCTTATTTATTTATTTTTTAACAGTCTCACATAAAAATGGGAAGGGGAAACAAGACTGTTCTGTCTGAAGTCTGCATTGGGTTTCAGCTGCAAATGCTAATGGATTTTACACAAATAGGAGGCCAAAAGGAACAGTCAAGAACGTGTTCTTATGTCTGACAGATTGAGCAGTGTGCTAAGTTCTGTGTAAAAACATGCATTTAATATGATGACATGATTGGCTTTTGCCAGTTTTTCACTGCATCTTTTGAGTAAATTTACAATTTAAATTTATAAGCATATTTAAAGAGTTGGTGTTTTTTTTTAAAAATGTTGTTAATTATAAAAATGGAAAATACTAAGATTCCTTTAGTTCCTATGGTCAAAGTTATTAGTGGAGGGAAACATACTGTGGGAAGGGAAGGTTGCTGTAGCTGCCTTTTTTTCGTTGTCTTTAAACTAATTTTTTATGCTGTCTTTTTCCTGCCGCTGCTTTCCTTCTTCCTCCTTATAAGCCTTGCTGTGGAGTCATTTTTTCCTTAGTAATTCTGGTTTAGCAATTCACATGCTAATACCTACCTTTGAGGTATATGGTAGCAGTATCTAAGGTCCCGCTATTCACAAATGAGTCTCTGTTCTTTGAACAGTCTGATGATGTTCCCCATCCCTTGGGAGCATCCTCATGCTGCCTCCAGCACTCTAGAACAATTGGTGAGTGATGAAAGTCTGGTGGTACTTAGACCACTAAATCTATCTGAGCAGTATACAAATGATGTCTGAAGGAATCCATAATGTTATGACTCTACTTCTCATTTCTGCTACTATTAAAAGGTGACAGAAAGGAGGAAATGGCTGAGCTGGTTTTCTGTTGTTTTCAAAGATTTAAATAAATTGCATAGGTTGGTGGGGTTTTTTTCCTCCTGGGAGATGGGGAGGAATAGATATATCCTTAATATGCCACATAAGCCATATTCGAGCATTGCTGTGGCAGGTAGTTCTTTATACAGTTTGTGGGGCTGTGGAATTATTACAGTAGCAGTTAGGTTAAAATTATAGATTAGCATTTTATTATATCATAAAAGCTGTTTTATATCATAAAAGCTCTTCGAAAAAGAGTGCAAAATGCAATAGTTAAACTGCTACCTATTGATAGAGTACTGTTACACTGTGCTGGATGAAAAGTTAACACCAGTATGTCTGAAAAAGAAAAGGTACTCTTGCAGATGGCAGGTTACTTCGCTTACTGGAAGTTACAGAAGATTCTGAATAAGTTTGTGTTGTGTGAAATTCAGTGTTGACATATATTAGGATCTACTTCTGCAACAAAATTAATAAAATAAAATACATATACACTGTTGAGACACTAGAGTAAATATTCCTCTTTGTTGATGGCTTAATAGATAAGATAGGCCCCAAATTATTTTTTTCCTGACCCAATCATATGAATTAGTTGTCAGCAAAGACAGGAAGATCTGTGTTTATGTACAGCCATTTGCTGACCAGAGAGAGACCAGAAATAGAAGTTGGAGATTGGCAACAATGATAAATAGGCTTTGGAAAGCCTTCCATATAAAGCAAGATTGAGAAGATTGGCACTTTTCAACTTTTTCCATTTAGAACTATATGCAGAAAACTAGCCTTTATGAGGAAAGGGAATTGTGTGTTCTGTCTACCCTTTTTGGCGGAAGAGTAAAGTCTGTGTAATAAAGGCAAAAAACCTCAAGTATGCAAGAAGTTCTTTTTAGATGGTGTGTCATTACTTTATGTAATTAACTGACAAAAATATCTGAGCAATGAGAAGATGTTGATATTTCTGCAACAAAAGATTAGTTGCTTAAATGTAATATATGCATGCAATATATCAATTGCTTCAGTATTTTTAAAGTTCTTTCTGCTGTAAGTCCTTGTGCTTCAAAATATAAGCAAAGTAGATGGAACAAGTGAAAAAAACCTCACTTTTCCAATCCAGAATTGTCCACTGACGAATTTTTTGCACCTTCTGTCAAACCATCTGCTATAGGCTAATGAACAGACAGCATGCTGGATCAGATGAAGCACTCATATGTGCTATTTTGATAGCTCCCGTGTTCCTTTCAGTGGGAACTCTGTGGTTAATGAAGCTCAGAGTTAAATTTTTGAGGGCGGGGGTGGGCAAAGTGTTCATGCTAGGAGCTTCCGCACTGCAGGATGCTGTTGACAGAGAGGGTGACGAACCCACATCGCTGTTTTCGAAGGATGTTTCAATGTTTTCTGATAAGCCTTCATTTATCAGAAAAACATCTCATAACCTGTCACGCGCCCGTGGGAAGTAATGAGTGATTTGAGAGGAGTGTAGAGTTGTGCCTGTTTTGGGCTGGGGGGATCTGCATAATTCCAAACATCACACATCACTCTGTAGTGCAAAGCAGATATCAGTGCTGGAACTAGAGCCTAGCTAGGACAAATACCAGCTGCATTTTGCCATGTACCCGAGATTTCTGTCTCTGAGAAGGCACCACCATCACCTCTTAAGAGTTTCTTCCTTCCGCGGCTCTGGACATGGTAACATATAAATAATTTTTTCTGCTGCTGGCAGATGCTGATGTTGTGTTTGAAGCTGTATACAGACTGGCAGAGAAAGTATTTATTCATTTATTTATTTATTTATTTCCAACGTATGCCCCTTTGAAGTATTCTTAAGTATGCTTCATAAGAGTATTTGTGAGGGATCCAATTTTACTTTGTAACTTAATCATTCTTGCATTTGTCAGGGTTAAAAAAGGTTGATGATGCCATTGGTCGCTGTTTAGTGTTTCCTATGATTACTGTTGAAGTACGAGCTGCTCATAAGCATCAGAGGTGCGGTACCAACAACAGTAGGGTGGAAGAGGCTGGTGTTCCGCTGTGTTACCATCAGAGTTGTCAGCACAGCTGGTGTCTTTCCGGTCTCTAGACCTGCTCGTGATCAAAGCAGAGGCACATCACTGAACACTGGTGGGCTGCTCTAAGGGCAGAAGAGCAGTGACGCAAAGGAGGCCTTGTTGCAATACGGTAGCTGCAGGTTTGCCTGCTAAACTGGTGTTGTAAGCAGTTGGACTGAATCTGTGTTGGCCTATCAAGACACCTTGCTGCAATCTTCTGCTAAATTATATTTTCTGTCTTTTAGACAACAATATTTGGCTCATTGTTACTGGTGTTTTGCATGTAGATCAACAACACAGTTCCTTTCTTTTCTTTGATTATTGTTTTTTATAACGGGTTGTAGAGTGAGCATGCCGAGGTATTCCTCAACGCTGCAGATACACTGCGCTTCTTTGCCAGCATGAATTCTCTGGCTTGAATTTTTTACTAAATCAACTATGACCTGTCAATTATGCCACTGCAAGAAGATCCACAAAATGAAAAACCATTATGGTCATATTGGAACAGTCTGTGCATTATGCCCACGTGCTCTGTGTTAATAACCAAACTTTAGAGCTAATTAATTTTTTGCACAATCTGATATTCAGCCTGTTATCTTTGATGTATTTAATGAACTTTCCTAATATAGTAAGTTGTATGTAGATAGCACACAAACTGAAAAAAAGAGCTATGGGTGTTACTGATAGATCAACCTATTTCAGTCTATGTTTTCTGTCCTAACATAACTTGAGTGACTTCATGTTTTCAATGTGCATACTTTCAATAAGCTGATCGAATTAGTTTACACAACTCTCAAAGAAGGCAAGAGCTGTTGCAGCTTATTTGTCATTCTTGATCTCCCATAGCTGTGCATAAATCCATAGAAGTTACAAGTAGATTTGGGGACTTCCTGTACTTAACAGTACTGGGTTATGATCTCCACTTCATAACTGAAAAGGCTTCTGACATCTCTGTGTAAATATGTATTTTTATTCTTTTATTTGTAGGCATGTCAATTAAACCCAGAAATTAAAGTTGCTAATCATAGGCATTCTGGTGGCTAGCTAGTGTGTAATATTGTATAATGCAATTCTGTAGGGCGCCTGCTTAATTTTTACACAAAATATAACCAAACGATCTAAGATTGATCTGTTCAAATTTGTTTGGTTTGTTTTTCTTTGTTGTTTTTTTTTTTTCTCTGTCTGCTTCTCTATTTACCAGCTTAGATGCTTTAAGAACATTTGAGTTTCCTGAAGCATGTCCAAATTCCTTCAGTATGGGGGGGGCAACATGACAGATTTAAGGGTCTGAAGTAGGTTTTCTGTCCCAAGCAAGACCATGTAAAGGGTAACTGTAGTTTCACCTGTGGGAGACCTGTATCCTCAGTTGACGCCTGGGGACCAGGATTTGCTGCAGCATCTCAGCCAGCACTAGACACACGTGTGTGGGCAACTAAATCAGGCCCCTACTGCCATATCAGAGGCTGTAAAACTGTTACAGTATCTGAGAGCTACAAAGTCTTACTAATTTCTGAAATAAGTTTTCAGAAATATCTTGAGGAAAAATATTAAGGTCAGAAATTTTATAGCATTAGATGCTTTTAATGAGACTAGGAGCATCATTAAATGAACTTTAAGATACTGGCTGTTATACTGTAATTCTTTTAATACATTTGTCTGTATCCTCACTACTACTGGAAGGAGCAATCCCGCTCAACATCACTGAGTGCATTAAGCTTTAATAGCAATTTGGGCCAGATCCAGTCTATCATGAAAAGTAATCTTTTAGATCAAAAACATCTTAAAATTTGGAGTGTACCCATATTGATCTTTGAATAGATAGTGTTGCTATTTTTAATTGAGTTTGACCTATTTTATTTTGATTTAACTTCCATTTTGGCTTAGCAGTCAGAACCAGGAGGTACTGCATCCAGTAATGGTCTGGCCTTTTCTTTTTTGTTTTCAGTTTAAAAGATTTGAAAATTGTTTGTATGTTAACGTGTGTAGTGCAGATTGTGGTGGGACAGAAAGGTGGGTAGGTTGTTAATCTAGACTTTTTTAATAAATATTGAAAATAAATCCAGTCTAGCTTGCTTTATTTGACCTCGCACTTCTGAATATCAGCTGTAGAATATTGCTCTACAATTTGAAGAAAAGAATGCCAATAGTGAGTCTTCATCCTGCTACTTATGATTCAGAAAGCCCTATGGATTTTGTTGCTGGTCAGATGTGTTAGATGGGAAAATAACCCTTTCCAGCGTAGTCTTGTTTAATATTCATCGTAGGAGTTTGGCCACTTAAACAAAGAAATTGTTGAGACTTAGCTGGTGGTCAAAATGAAAGATAACAAACATAACATTTTTTTACATAACAATGTCAAAATACTCAAGTTTGTTCAAGGAAAGATTTTCAAGTAGCAGTTTATTTTATTAGCTGTTACTTTAAATATTTTCTTCTCTAAAGAAGTCTTTTCCATTATTTTTTTTTAATTAACTCAGTCTAGTTTTTATGACAAGGCTTAACTATAAGGTCTCATTTCAGGATGCTGATAGTTTCCAGTACTTCCAGCAGAAATTTTTTAGTATTCTCAGTTCCTGTGGTTAGGCTTTTATAAAAAAAATCCTGCTTATTTGCTTGAATAATTACTTTACCATTATAATTTAATTAGGAAGTTTAATTTGTGTGGGTAGGCTTATACTGTTCTCCTTTTGGATCAAAGTTAGAATGGGAGTCTAAACAATTTCAAGTTCAAGCTCTGAAACCTTACTGTCTTAATTTTATGCCATAAGAAGTCAATTAACGCAAGATGTATTTTAGTCATGCCCTATTTATGGAGTTGTTCATAGCTTGTATTTAGGAAAGTGACTGAAGTTCGAGGAAGAAAACTTTCTCCTCTGTGTGCTATCCATCTTATGATTGGTACCAAATGTCGCGAGCAGATGCAAACGTAGGGTTTGCCCATCGTAGTCGTGTGGAGAGGACAGTGTGCACACAAGTGCTAATGGGAGGGCAACAGCCCTGTAGTTCTATTGATAAACTTCCAGCAGTGTTTCTACAAAAGTGTTGTAGGAGACATTCTCATGTTAGTATATGATGCTTTTTCTGCTCTGATACCACTTGTGAAGCTTCTCCGATGGGCGCTGTAAAGGCTGCGAGGTGTTCAGGTTAATGTAGTAGCCTCTGGAGGAGACTGCAGTGTCCCCCTATTGCAGTGATTAGCTGTATGCGGTCTGTTTTCAGGTGAGCTTGGCTGGCTGTTTAGACCAGCTCTTCAAACTATTGTAGTCATAACAAGGGACTGGGTTGTTTTTTTCCTTGTTGAAATAATTGCAAATTGTACTGTGATCTAAGAGTACTACGCTTCATTACTGGGGTTGTAATCTATGTTTCTGCATAGTGCAAATTGCATGGTTTGTATGTGAGGGGTCAGAATTGGCTCCTGAGGTCATTTGGTGTATGTACTATCTAGTGTCTTAATGAAGAAATTGAATTGAGAGCATGAATTTTGCCTTGTGTGTGGAAGGCGCTCAGGATTGTGCACTTCTTCAGGGACCTCTGAGGAGAATACTGAAAACTGGTGTCTTAGTGTTTGAGCAGGAGCAAAGCAACTGAAGCAGGAGGAGTTGCAGTGTGTTCAGCTGAACTGAATTATAAGTGCAATCCTGGTGTCCTCTGTTGCTGGTGGAGCAGCTTGTGTGGTGTGAAAGAAGTGCAATGGAGTGAAGGCTGGTAGTTTTATATCTACATATGGAGAATTATGGTTAACTGTATGTATTGTGAGTATGTACATGACTGGGGCTGACTCAATACAACATGGACGTGTAATGACCTTGTCACTGGTGGATGGGAGAATGTATTTTAAAAAGTGTAACAACATGCATTTTTCAGTGGTATTTGAGGCTATGGTTTTCTTAGGCAGGACATTAACATAATTCCTTACCAGGAGCTTAATGCTTTTCTGTTTGAACCTGACTGTCAGGGAGCAGCAGGATGAGGTTGCTCTGCAATGGGGTCTGCACTGGCAGCTGAGAGTGACAACAGAGAGCACAGTCCCACACTACCCAAACAAGAAGAGCAGAGCAGTTTGGTGACAGTATCCAGGGACAGCCAACAGCCCCATTTGCCAGACAGGCCCATAGTCAAGAAGCAGATCCAAGGTCAAGTCAGCTGGTCAGAGTCAGCAGGGCATGTGGCCAAGCGCTGGCATTACCTGCAGCATGGCCCAGGCAAAGACCAAGGGCAAGACTCTGTGCTTAAGCATGGCTCACAATCGAAAGAGGGAAACGCCCAACAAAGGTTTTCGTAGGTCTTTCCCACACAGCTCTTCTCGCAGCTCTCTGGCAGCACCGCAGTGGAGTAAATCTTAAGCACAGCTGGCTGACTCCCTAGGAAGGGAGGAAGAGGTGGTATGCAGGGCCTTGATGCTGACCATTCAATATCATCTCTTTGCCTGGAGAAGGTACCTTCAGTTAGCTATGCTTTCTTGTGTTCTCGGACATACTCGTTGACAGCTGTGAGGCAGTGAAAATATTAATAAACTTCTGATACAATTTGCTTCACAGTTTATCCTCTTATCTTCATGTATACTGAGCTGGGTGGGAGGAAGGTGGATCCCTGTGGGACTCCACAAGTGAAGATTTTGCAGGAAAGAGCAGCACAAGGAAACCTCTGTGACTTGCTCAGCTCTGTCACAGGATGACTGACACCCGCTCAGTACAAGGCTGATAACTTCTTTCAAGAGGCAGTAGGAGTTCACTGATGATCATACCAAACCTCAAAGGAACACTCACTAAGGCTTGTAGATCTATAAAGGACAGTAGGATCTCAGCCAAGCACAAACCAATAACTGTTTTTCTATCTAGGTAATACCCATCCTACTGCAAGACTTTGAAATGTCCAATTTTTTGAGTTTTTGTGGTATGATAGCTCCTTCAGAATAGTGATTTTTTTTTCTTTTAACTGTGGTGAAGATAATTAATGTTTAAGGGAAATATAGACTCTTAGAAGGGTTAGAGTTGGAAGGGATCTTAAAGATCATCTAGTTCCAACCCCGCTGCCATGGGCAGGGACACCTTCCACTAGACCAGGTTGCTCAAAGCCCCATCCAACCTGGCCTTGAACACTTCCAGGGATGGAGCATCCACAGCTCCTCTGGGCAACCTGTTCCAGTGTCTCACCACCCTCACAGTAAAGAATTTCTTCCTAATATCTAATTTAAATTCACCGTCTTGTAGTTTAAAACCGTTACCCCTTGTCCTATCACTACACTCCCTGATAAAGAGTCCCTCCCTCCCGTCTTTCTGTAGGCCCCCTTTAGGCCCTGGCAGGCTGCAATAAGGTCTCCCTGGAGCCTTCTCTTCTCCAGGCTGAACAACCCTAACTCTCTCAGCCTGTCCTCATAGGAGAGGTGCTCCAGCCCTCTGATTGTCTTCGTGGCCCTCCTCTGATCCATGTCCTCCTTATGCTGGGGGCTCCAGAGCTGGATGCAGTATTCCAGGTGGAGAGCGGAGTAGAGGGGCAACACTCATATCATGCAGTTGATCGTTTTAACAAAGAATGATGGAGGAAAAATATTAAGGACTTATTGGTAAGGGCCACGAGCTCTCTGTGTATACCACTGTTTCTATGCTGGGGATATTATAGTTAGATTTTTGCATATTAAAGAAACCTTAGAAATTGCTGCTAGGATGATAATTAATGATATGCTCAAAAGCTCAACTTCAGTCAGTGCTGCCTAGAGACCCAACAGAGATATCACAAGCCAAACACCTTTGTGAAAAAGCAAACGTAAGAGTGGGACGAACAGGAAATGTTCGCTGGTCTGCTTTACAAGTTGGGGGAAGGAACGGTGCAGTGTTAAGGTGTTAAAGGTGTCTCTTTTCGATTAACAAGATACACAAACAACTCTCACAAACTGGAGGGGAAAGGAAGTATGACTGTGTGATGAAACAGCAAAAGGAAGGTGAGAATTAACAGGATCAGGAGTATCGGAGAAACACAGGAAAAAGGGATGAAGAAAAAGTGAATTAGACTGAAAGAAGAAACTCACTGTGAAGGGAAAATACCTGGGCCAAAACCTGCTAGAAGAAGATGCATTTACTTTGAGGAAATGGAAAATGATATGTATAATAATGCTGGAAAACATGAAGAAGGGGAAAAAAAACATTCAAATATAAATTGTATATTCTGTAAATTGTACCGTACGAAGAAGACTGGTAGATGTGAAAACATTTTTTAATTAAGGTACGTGCTGAAAATAAGTGATTTAGTTCTAAAGCTTAATAGTGATTTTAAATTTTATAGTTTTTGAAAGGTGGCCCACTTCCCAATTTGTGTAAGGACCACAGGACAGGTGTTGCATCCTGATATTAAATTCTATTCTGATTTTTGGTGGTGGTAATTCAAAGCTACATATTTATACTTAGCAGTAAAAGAGGAACTAGCTAGTTCTTAGAAAAGTTACCGTCTGAATATTGCCAAGCAAATGAAAGTTTATTGATATCCTGGAAACTGTATGGTTCATGGTGTAATAAGAGAGACATGGTTCATGTCTACATTCATGGTGTAATAAGTAGAATATCAAGTAATCCAACAGCTAAATCTAATATTAGTTTACAGATTCACTGATTAAGGCTAGGAAGTGAAGAATAGTGTTGCCATGGTGAAGTCTATACGATAAAGCACAAGAAGAACGAGCTAGTGAATAATTGATACATGTCTAAGATTAGAAACGATCATTTACAGTGTGCTCTTTGATATTCATGCATGCTTTTTACTTTAAAAAACCTCAGAGAAACACATTAGCATAGACTGTGACAGGTTTTTGCATAAACTTTTAAGCAAAGTATCAGTGGCTTATGTGTGCAAGGACACACAAATATACAGTTACTGCAGTGCTAAGATTGAGAATTCGGGCATAAACCAAAACGTTCAAAAATGGAGGGCTTTTAGCATGGGGTGTATTTGGCCAGGCTGCAAGTATTACTATATTTCTTAAAAATATAACAGAAATAAATAAGAATGTGTGTCATAAGATTCAGCAAGACAAGTTGTAACCTTGTGCCTGTGTGCTTACCTCCTTCTGGTTTTAGTCATACAAAATAGCTCTTAATTTAATTTTTAAAGCTTTAGTTTAGAAGTAATTTAGTAAGGTGTCCTAGGCCATCTTGAATTAAGGAACAGTACTTACAAGTGTCCTGATAAAGCCTAAAGACACCCTTTTTCAAAACGGATAAAAATCTGGCCGCTGTTGTAAAGGTATCTGAGTAAAGTAATGGACAGCTGTTTTCTGGGATAAACACTGTAGATCTGTGGGAGCAAAGAACTGCAGGCATCATGCCTTTATAAACATTTTTGCTTAATAAATGTGTCATTTATTTTTATAAATGTATGATGGAAATCAGTGAACATACACAATAGTTCTAAATACAGTCCGGCTGCCCTGTAGCAAACTTCACTTCTCATAAATTCCTTTTTAGTAATCCCAGTAGCAAGAGCTATTTTTCATTATTAATTAGCCCCATTAAAATAAACAAAATATATGCAGTTGGCTTGTATACAACAATCCTGAGGTTAAGGGTGTTGTTTTTCCTGCTTGGAAGCTGATTTAAATTATTTAGGGAAAAAAAATGACTGATATGAAGTAATCTCTGTATACACATTGTGTGCTTAATTTCAAATAACCTTTTTCACTTTTTTAATGCCTCAAGTTTGCAAACCATCTCACAGTAAATGCCCCATTAAAGCAAACATCTCTTCTTGTTCTGTAGGGGAAGTTAAGTTATAACCAGGTTATAACCATATAAACCTTAAAGAAGGAAGAATTGGAATGAATAAAAAATAATTCAATAGTTATTGTGAAATAGCGATGGCAAACTCCAAGGGACAGAATTGAGAGATGCCTTAAAGAAGGATGGCAAATATCAGCATCAGGTTCAATTTTAGTTAATTTACTGCCTAGAATAAGTAGGGAGTAGCAGACAGCACATAACAAAAAGCTCAGATTTGTATTACATGATGAGGCACTTGATTTCCTTCATTAACTTCTAAAGCTGCACAGGCTTCCTGTGCTTTTTTCTGCTTAAGAATAGGCAAACTGCCACTAATGATTATAAATTAATCAAGAATGCAAGCTGAGGGGAAAATGAGATGGGTTGTCTTAAACATAGTAGGGACAGAAGATCATAGAGGTACTAGGTACGTATAAAAGTGATCAGCATTTTTGTCAGCTGGTTTGTAGTACGCCTAAATATTCCTATTTTATACAGATAGATGTATTTTAAGATTGAATTTTCAGACTTGATTTTTGTTGTCTGTCCCGGAACTGAATCACATGTAGAACTTGCATTGGTATTTTATACATTGATGGTTCTATGCAGACCAACCACGCTCTGTGTAGAAGAAACTGTATACAAAACTTGTATGTTTTTCATATTTGTATTATATGCACAGTGCTTTAACAACAGATTCGCACTGGGCAGGAAAGAGGCTTTGTGTTGTGTCTGAAGCAATGATCCATGTCTACGTGGTACTTTGTGCTGTCCTCTTCAAAAAAATCTTGATGTAATTGCTTGGTGGAATAGTTGTGTTTCTTCCTGCATTCTGCAGTCAACATTCCATTAGATATTAGAAAACAGCCTTATTAATTACAAAAAAAAAGGATGGGATTTTCCAGTACGTTGAAGGTGTCAGATAGACATGTCATTGGGGAACGTGAGCTTGATAACTGTACCTTTGAGAAAAGACTTTTGAAGTTTAGTTTTGGGAGAGGGGGGTTCTAGCTGGGCAGTTGAAATAGAAGTGAAAATGGTACAGATCAAAAGCTAATAACCGTAATTAACCTCAAAATTGAAAAGCACTTATCTTTTAACATGGCCGCATCATTAATAGGAGACTCTTCAGTGAATGGCAGCTGTTGTCTGGTCCTTGCCTTCCTAGCCATCCCTTTGAAATGAAAGTTAGAGGGCTGCAAGGTTTCCCTCTGGACGTGGGACTTGGCACTTCCTCGGGTGCCTCACCAAGCTGGGGCCGTGGCGCTGGCAGCAGAGGTACACTTTGGGTGACCGGTCCTGCACTGTGCTGTGAACCTCTGCTGAGCGGAGCTGACATGGGCTGGGTTTTGAGGTCTACTCGTCAGTTAGAATTGTGTTATGAAATTATACACAGCGAAGGAAAGCTGTGTTATTGCGTAAACACTGTAGAGACAGTTATTGTCCTTATTTAGCTTTTCAGAAATTTTGAAGTACTGTCTTGGAAAAGCTGTCAGCATCAAAGCCCGTGTGCTTGTGTGCACAGGCCTTCAAAAAAGGCAAAGGAGGGTATTGTTGTTCCATAGATTAGTGAAGGCTTAAGCCTGTGTTTCAGCTACCTGATATTTGCTGCTTTTCTGTTATATTTCCATGGAATTTAGTTTCTTTTTTTTTTCTATGCAGTATTTCCCATAAAGGTTGCTAAGCATCAATAAATGAATTCCTTATATGTTACTATCTATATTTTCAATACAGGAGAACATTAACATTCAAGTTGCAGGGATTTGTTAATATTCGTTTACATTGTTTCTTTATGAGTGGTTTCTTGCAGAAAAGTGGAAAGTGCCGAGTACTGCAAAACAGAGATATTCTCACGTTTCTCTTTCAAAACTTGAAACTGTACTATGCCGTTTTTCCACCTGTATTTTAATAGAGTCGTAGACACTTGTCAGAGGCTTCAGTGTGAGAGGCGAACAGATCTGGATCTTCCTCCCAGCACAGTGGAGCAGAATGCATCAAGGGCGCTGCTCACTATTAATACTTTTGAGAAAAGGATGTTTAGTCGAAATAGATGTTCATCTTGTGTTGTTAGCGTAAGCTTTGAATAAAGTGTCCTCTGCTTAATTCTGAAGCAGTTCGCTGGCAGGACGATTAACAGTGGTGCATTGTACGACTGAAGAAAGCAATATTGATTGCAAGTATAAAGGCACCCTTACAGATGCTTTCTGAATTGTTTAGTTTTCCTAAATGAAGTCATCTTTTAAATAATTTCACAATGTAAGGTCTCTTCTTAATTTACCCTATTGTTTCGGCAGTCTTCAAGATTTTTACTCAGATTTTGGTTTTGGGATTGTCATACACGTGGCAGCTAGAAAGTGCAGTCGCTAAAGGTATTGTTCGGGACACTATTATTAAGTTTGTGCACCTGGAGTTTGGTTTTGTGGGTTTTTTTGGCAACTTTGTTGTTTTTAGAAACTTTGGCTCTAATAGTTCATTTTTTTTTCACTTAACATTGGGATTGGCATTTCTTTTTTGTCTTTTTTTGGCATTAAATATGTTAATGAGTAAGTGGGTGGCAAACTAATTGGTATGCCAAACTAAAAAAAAAGTTACTTACATGTTACTTCTGTTCATCTTTCTTCTTAATTATACACTGAAGGTCTTTATGTATAAAGGCGTAACAGATGGATAAGTCAATGGTAAGTCAAGGGGAGCCCTTGGTTGTTATTTAGATTTACTATTCATTTCTACTCTTCTTTACCTAAAATAATAAAACATTACTTGAGATGGAAATACAAAAAAAGTAATGCTGTACTACAGAATTTGTCTATTAATTAGAAAAAGGCAATTTAAACTAAAGAGATGGCTAATTTTATAACGTGAAGGGAAGGTATTGACTGCAGTGGGTGTTTTGTTTGGTTTTTTCCTTAAGTTGCTTAGCTGGGGAAAAAATTTACACAGATGATAATAGAAAAATGTACGTAGATGATGGTAAGAAAAGGCTCTCCGGAAAATAGATCTCTGTTCTACCATTTTTGATGCCTGCCTTTCAAATTGTTCTCCCTGCTTGTGCCTGCAAGTAAAGGTGAAAAAATTCAGGTCTAAATCTTTTTCAGGATGATTTGTACAAATTGCGTAAGAGTTTCATGCAGAGTTTATTTATTGAAAATTGCATTGTCTGGGTCACTGAAGCTGCTTGCATATCTGATTAATCAAAAACAGAGTAGGGAGGGAGATCAGAAAAAGGAAAACTATTTAATGAAATGCCAGTTTAGACCTCAAATTTAATTAAAACTAGCCAAACAAAAGTTCCTATCTGAAAACTATTGGAGCCAGGCACATCACAGAAGCCTACTAATATAAATATCAGGGGTTTTGGCCCCGATTAAAAATCTGAGAGTTTTTTTTCTAGGAGGATTATTTTTTGTATTTTTGTTCAAAAGGACCCTCACTCTTGCATTACTCACCAAACCAACACTGGATGCAGCGTCAGAGATGCTCGCAGTAGGGCAGCGAGCTGCAGAACTCTTCTGAGACCGCAGCTCTGTCCTGCTGGTGGCAAGTGCACCACCCCCACCCCCCATTTACCCTCCTTTTTAGTCACGTGTAGAAAACTCCTTATCTTTTAAGCAGCAAAGTGTTTTCCCTGTGTTACTTTGACTCCCAAAGCAATAAGGCCGTGGTTATGTGATCACTTCCACCAGGGGGAAATCGGTGCTGATGCTGGAAAGTGAGATCCCTTCATGCTGCTCTGTCCCACCAGCTCTTTTGTGTTGGCTGTGCTCATGTCTTCCCAACAAGAGTTAATGTGAAGCAGAGGGGATGTTGTTGGTTTTTTTTTGTCTCTTGGAAGTTTTTTAAAATCCTCTATCTCGGGCATTTGTGCCTTTTAAAACACCATCTGATTCTGTCCTTTTCACTTTTGAAATCCATGACAAACACAAGTTATTCAAGACTTCTGGGCAGTTTTGAGGTGAAATTTATGTAGAACTGCTGTGTTTTAAAAAGTTCTCTTATAAAATAGCCATAGACACGAGAGTTTAAAACTAGAACTGGATGGCATTTATTAATACTAATTTTCAAAGTTTTCATCAGTGTGGAGCTCTCTGGAGAGCCGCCGTGGAGCTATCAGTGGTCACGGTGGGAGGCCATAGCCCACGTACTGCCACCTTGCCAGCAAATGAGGTTGGCCTTTGCTTACCATTTTTTAATAGTTGAGGTGTTTATTTTCTATCACTTTATCTTCTTTTCTACCAGTGAATTAAGTAAATGTTTTTAGGACCATAGATAGTTTATTAGCGAACTGTCTTTCCTGATAGTGATCAGGTTGTGTGAGCCTACAGTCAGTTGGTAAGATGAACATTTTGTCACAAATTAGATAAATATAAAAGAAACACATGACCTTATGTATGTTTGGTAAGACAAGATCTGCCAAGTTGAGCTCTAGGGATTGTATAATAACACATCGGAGAACAGTGCCTTCCCAGTACTGGTATGTTTATCAGTCTGTTTCAGAGCATGAAATTTGCATCTCAGACTCTTCATTTAGTAAATGGATTTAGTGCATTTGTTTACTGTGTACAGCAACACAGTTACCAGAAAACGCTCCTGTATAGGAAACCAGTACCTTGGGATAAGAGTTGAAGTATAAACAAAGTCTAATTTTAGTTGTCTTTGAGAGCATGAGGAGAAAGCATGAGGACCAGAGGTGTACATACAGCGCGAGCTGTATCCGGCAGAAATGCCTGTGCTGCCTTTCTGAGCTGTTTGCACTGATTCAGAGCTGCAGACTGCTCAGGCCTGGCCGGGCAAAACCCAATGAGAAGTGCAGTTAGTTGGGTAGATGGAGGAAACTGCTCTGCTTCTTCCAGCATCCAAACCGAAAGCTTTACGTTGTGCTGCACAGCAATAGCTGGTCCGAAGCAAGCGCAGACGTTCCTGGTACAGCAATGCGCTCCATGGGCTGGCGGAGTGCATCCCTGCTGCCTGGGAGGTAATTTCTCCCCTTTGCATTAAATACTTTAAAAAATGGGGGAAAAAATACAACTTCTGTATGAATGTAAATGGATAACTTCCCCAGCTAAGCTTATTCACAGTGTGATAACATCTGGGCAAGTATGGGAAGGGAAAGACTTGCAAATTTGGGGGGGGGGATCATTAAATGGAGTAATTTTTATGAACAATAAAGTGATACATGGCCAAACATTTTGTTTGTTGTTTTTTTTCTCATTCACTAATGTTGGAAGGTACTGGTTTCCTTGATTTTTCATGGAATATTTATTTATAAACCTCCAAAATAATGTATTTTATCATGTAATTTTGCCTACTTTTAACCAGCACAAACTTAGTAAATTAAATTAATAAAGTTAATTTTATTCCTAAAACTCAGTCAACAGTAATTTCAATATTTGTCTTCACTTTGTTTTCAATTTGACATCTCACCATAAAGATACTAATAGTGAACCTTTCTCTGTAAGTATTCAAAATATCCAGCTATTTTACCTGCAACTTTTTTTAACAAGAATTTTTTATAACTGAAGATTGTTTCAGTATTCAATGGAACGGGAAGATTAGTGTCAGAATAGCAAAGTATTTAGATGATCCTCTGCAGGGATTAACGTGTTCTCTGCATGAATTATTTATCTTAATAATCATTATCATATTATGATCTCAGAATTAATTACAAGTTTGAGTGGGAAATATTTTAGCTGCCTTTGATTCATTCTTCAGTGTTGTTTGTTACCGTCTTTTCTTAGTAAGTTATATTTCTCATGAAGAAAAGCAGTATTTCCCCTTGCACTCCTGGTTCCCGCAGCTCTTTTCTTTTTTCCCACACTTTTAGTCCCAAAATGTGACTGGTGCAGTTGCTGTTTTGATCCCCACCCTTAGGGTTGCTAGGCAGAGGAACTTCATTGCGTAAGTAACCTGTTACTGAACAGGCTACTGCAGCCCTAACCAGCCATCTAACGAACCGCCAAGTCTTAAAGGAAATAACTTCGACCATTTACTGTTTGGAACCAGACCTTTTAAACATGGAAAAAATGAAGCGGTAAATTTGTTTTAAAATAACAAAATGGCTAAAGAGTAAGAAACCTTTTCCAGCAGAAACTAGTATAAAGCAAGAATAGAAATTCCTGAAAATAACTGTCAAAATAGTAACTCCTGAAAATGGATGATAACATCATGCATTGCAAATGCTCGATTGCTTTTTTTCAGTTTTGAGGCTTAGGGATGTGGATTCAGTTTGCATCCACCACTGGCTTCTCGACTGGTTAGCGAGTGACCTCAAATGAACTGCACAGATTTCCTGAGATAGTTTCTGGTTTGTTCTGTGCAATAAATATTTGACTCTAATAATTCAGATCTTGACATTCAAAATCAAACTGCTTTCTCCATCCCTGTTAAGTGGTGTAAAATACACATTACCCAAAGTAGAAGCATGTGTGTAAATATTTGAAATAGGGTAGTAATGCTTTCTGACAAATAGTACTACAAAATTGGTTGGCAAAATCTGTGTGCATTTCAGCATGTTCTGGAGATTATTATCTGACCATCAGTTTTTATTAGCACCATCTTAAAGTTGATAAACATAGAAATATTAGGAGAGAATCACATGAAGCTGCATGTGGGAAAGAAGAGAAGCAGAGAGCAGAGCCTTGAAGGGTGGTGAGATAGTGTGTATGAATTTCAGGGGAGCAGACAGGATGCTGTGAAAACAAAACTAAGCAGGTACAAAACCGTACAGGGCTTAAAAGGTGCCAAGTTAAGAGACAGAGATAGGAGCAGGTTTGCAACGGTTGGTCACATTTCTGAGACTAAATTTTTCCCTGTCGTTAAACTTAAGGTCAGCTAAGATGAGCTCTTTTGCTGGTTCTTTGGATTCTGGTCAGTGTTGGCTGAGGGTTCAGCTGTAGGTTGATAAAGTAGGCAGTTACTCGACCATTTGGGTGGTGGAAGCAGCCAGACAGCTCAGAAAGACCTGCTTTGGTCCAGCCTTTCCTTTGCCTGTGGCTTTTCTTGAGTGGTGGTTCAAGGACTGCGAGATGGCCAGGCAGCAGGGCTTTGCCTCCTGCTGCACAGCCAGATGTAGGCTGCTTTCTGCCGTTCTCACCTGCGAAGGAGCCAGAAAGCGCAAGGCAGCCCTGATAACCCTCTGGGTGGCTTTTCTCAGGAGCAGCCCGTAGCACCCTTGCCTTCCCCAGCACCATGAGAGCACGCTTGCTTCTCCATCTCAGCCCCACTGCTTCCCCCTCCTTCTTCCTCTCCACTCCCCACTGCAACTTCACATCTGCTGTTGCAAAGCTGTGAGCCGGCTTTGCAAAGCAGCTGCCGGGCTCGCTGGGCTAAGGACCTTTGCTTCTGGAAATTACACCATCTGGCCCTACACCAGAACTCAGTAGATGGAGTTTATATTTAGATCACCTTGTGTCTGGCATCTGGACTTTATTTATCTGTGTGCTTGACGAGACGTGGTTTGAGCACTTTCTTTTGTGGAGGATATTCTACGTAATGTATGTATTGTCAGTTCGCAGTTGCCACAGTGAAAGATGTTCCATAAACATAGGGTATTTCTTCTGTAGAGCTGTCATTTCTATTGGTGGGAGCTGCATGTGAGATGCCATTTATTATCCATGTCTATTAGAAACATCAGATACAGAGAGGGCTGGTAAAGAACATTTTGCCCTTGTACAGGGCAAATTCTGATTTTATACAAATTCTGACAGGTCAATTCTGACTGTCTGCAAAGGTGGGCTAATGCACTTAGTGCTATATATCTCAAGTTTCTATCAATAGGGCTGGGTTGTGGGGTGGGTTTTTGTTTTTTTTTCTTTTCATGTGTGTTTTTGCATAATGAAATCTTTGTCATAACTTAAGGACAAAACAAATGACACTCTTAAACGAGTACACAAAATAACACGCTGCAGGAAGGCCAACAGAGGGTGCTGGAGTGATGCGGCTCTTACCTTCACTAGCTCTTTGGTTTCTGGAGAACAATGTGTATTTTGACAAACCTTATTTTGGGATGTCTTACTGTACAGCTGTGGAGTTACTGCATTGTTTGTGTGTTTAATGCCATGATTTTCATACTTCTAAGTATTATTTTATGTTATGAAGGTTATTTCAGAAATGCCCGTTAAGCATTGATATTTACAAGAACAATGTGTATCTACTTAGGGCATTTATTAATTTTCTTTACCTCTAAAAAGAGATACAAATGAAAATCCTGCTTTTTCAGAAGAAAAAATTGGGCACAGTGGAAGTGCCAATGATCTCTGTGACTTACACATGTTGTATTGCACATATTTTGAGACTGATGTAACAAAGCACTGATCTATGAAAGTCACGGTTTGGTGTAAATAATACCTGTGTAGAAATAACATACTTACCAAAAAATGTCTCAAGGAGGATGAATAAAAAGTTAGATAGTGTATGAGAAATCATCGTGTAACACTTCGCAGTTAAACTAATTATATCTGTACTGTACTTTATTTCAGGTTCCTTGTTTTTATCCTTGTTCAGGGTCTTGTTTCTGCTCTGGTTGTAGAGGAGACTGTGCCCTTTATATACTGGACTGAAAAGGTGGTGTGTCTGCACATGGTTGTAACATTTGGCTGGAGACTGCTTGATTCAGCTTGCCCTTGTTCTTTGAAGTAAAGTATGTCCGTGGAAGTCAGTATTTACAGTGTTGCCTGAGAGTCTGTTATGGAAAGCACTCCCTTCCTTTCCTCCTGACTCTCCTCCTCTCCCCAAAGTGAAGGGTAATGACTTCAGGCTACCAGAGACTGGAAAGTGCAATTTATCACATGGATATGCAAAACCAGGGGATTGCTTTTAAGATGCAGTCTCTCATTACTGCACAGATGTGATGTATGAAAGACCAAATCCACTATGTTGTATTGATGATGATAACCTGAAGTATTCCATGTTATTGGGATTTTCTTTGATGAGGTTAAAACTTGATAACCCATTTTTTGTCCAAAAATCTTGTACATCTCTGACAGCGTCTCGCAGACATGAACAGACTTCTCAGCAGGGAGATGAGGAACTAGAGTAGTTTCAGGAACCCGTCAGATCTACTGTCTGTCACTTCTCATTTTCCAAAACTAAAAAGTGTCTAAACAATGGGGTCTTACCTTTAAAATGCATCTGGAGTACAGTATACAAAAAGTTACCCAAATTTGCAGAAAGCTTGAAGGAACGGATCTGAGCCATGACTGCCCTGTCTGTCTCAGATGTCACAGTTTGATAGTTTTCCTAACGTTCAGGAAACCTGAACTCTTGCATAAACATGCAAGAAAGAATTATCCAGACTTACAGTAGTGCTTTTTAAAATGTGAGCAGAACTACTATTGTGTTTTTATGGAAAACAGCTGCAAAGGGCTATCCAGAAGGAAAAAGGCACTGAAGAGTGAGAAATAAAAATGTATAACCCCTTTAATAACACATGGTGAAGTGGTGAGGGTGGTTCCTGTTGTTAGGGGAAGGGTGAGGATTTGCTAGTATCGACTCAGTAGATCTTTTAATTAAGTGCCCTATCAAACATTTCATGGAGCTGAGCAGGTCAAGTAACGTTGTTGGAGTTGGACCGTCCTGTTTGCTGCCATGGGTCTGGAGTATTCAGATTGAGAAACGCTGTTCAAGATGCTGCTCTGACAGCACTGTGGTTGTCCAGATGGGTTATGACTCTGTCCTTGGAGGTATTCAATGCTTTCGTTGGACAAGGCCCTGAGCAACTGCATCTCATATTCAAGTTAGCACACAAGGTGTCTTCCTCATGTCACAGATCGCTCCCTGAGCTCAGAGAGAACATTCCAACTGTACTCATAGTAACACAATTCAAGTTGGATTTGATAATCCAGCATTATGGGCCTCTGGGCAGCATCCTGGGACAGCGCTCTCTCTCCGAAGTGTGGTACCCACTTCTGCTACCACTGGTTTTGAACACAGACATGGTGCAGGTGGCAGTCCTGGCTTCAGAGCCTTTGTGCTCTCAGCTTCTTTTCCATCACCACCTTTGGAAACAGCATTAAAACCCAGGACACACTGACAGTAACATGGCATCAGATGATGAGCGTGTTGCTCAGAGGAGGAGCACCAGAGAAAACTTCATGCTCCTTTGGTACCATGACCAGGGAATCCAGGACATAAACCTGATATACAGTAAGAACAGTCCTCCAGTCCAAAAGCCATCTCTGTGCCGGGATTTTGGGGGCTGAGAAGATTTCAGCCAGCAAAGGTGAAGGAATGATGCAATCCTAGCTTTGGGCTGCTTCCATATAGCATAAGAGCAAAGGTACATGGCCTGTCTCAAAGAATGGTCATGGGTGAATAACTTTTGTTTCTGAGCCTGGAGTTGTTAGTAGACTGAATTAAAAAAACTGGCTGCCAGGTGCTTGTAGTTGCACCAAATACAAATATGTTTCCTGTTCTAATAGGGACCTGGCAGTTATACCTGAATGGTAAAAGTAGATTCCTACTCAGCATTTTTCTTTTCCAGAGGCACCACTCTGTTTACTTGTGCTTAAGGAATTACAGCATAACTCAAGTTTCCGCTGTTGCTTATAGTTTCTGACCAGGAATCTACCAAAAAAATGTCTAGTTCATATTGTCAATGTAAAGTTAAGTTGTAATTTAAAAAATGTACATCATTTGTATATAAAATTTTTCCACTTGTTTTATGTCTCTATCTAAGAGCATGAATTCCTGGTAAGAAAGTATGCAATAATTCTTTTTAACAGCATCTATTATGAAATGTTTGGTAGATAAATACGATTTTTAAGGTCATGTTTTAAGACGTGGATTTTGTTTAATCTTTTGTTTAATCTCTTGTTTAATCTCGGAGCAGTAATATATCGTGTTGTCCAGGTGACTGAAGGTTAAGATGACTGTTATTTTCCCTAGGTAGTTGGGATGGCTCACAAGGAAAAACAGTGATCTCCAGGAAGCAAGCAAGATAGCATCCAGACTGCTTGCAGTTAACCCATCTCTGCCTGAACTAGAAAACTATTTATGAAAATTACATCGCAAAATTAAAGCATTAAGAGAGATCACTACTGGAAACTGTCGCTTCAGGGAAAGGTAAGACTTTGCATTAATTATCTAGTCATTATGGATTTACATGAGATTTTTCTGTTAGAATGATAGTGAATTTTATGTATGAATGCATTTCTTTAATGAATAAATGTGGCAACTATCCTTTTTTTTTAGCAAATAGTTAAAAGTCTTTTGCATAGGTGAAAAATTTAAAACATGCGTATTGGGATTTGTAATCTCATGTATATGTAGTTTTTACTGAAATGGGTTGTGTGCATGAATTTAAATATTTGGCGATGACAGGTTTTGGTTTCTTATGGCCTCACTTTAATATGAATTACAAAGCTATATTAAGACCATCACATGTGACATGAGATTGTGCACATNTCCCGGGTAACCAGTTCTTGTGTTACCTTCCGGAGAGGGCCCACAGTTTCCCTAGTGTTTCTTTTCTCGCTGACGTATTTAAAGAAAGATTTCTTGTTTGTCTTAATATCCCTTGCCAGATCCAGTTCCATCTGAGCTTTGGCTTGTCTAACCCGATCCCTGGCTGCTCGGACTATTCCCCTGTATTCCTCCCAGGCTACCCGCCCCTGTTTCCACTCCCTGTAGGCCTCCTTTTTCTAGTCATTATGGATTTACATGAGATTTTTCTGTTAGAATGATAGTGAATTTTATGTATGAATGCATTTCTTTAATGAATAAATGTGGCAACTATCCTTTTTTTAGTAAATAGTTAAAAGTCTTTTGCATAGGTGAAAAATTTAAAACATGCGTATTGGGATTTGTAAGCTCATGTATATGTAGTTTTTACTGAAATGGGTTGTGTGCATGAATTTAAATATTTGGCAATGACAGGTTTTGGTTTCTTATGGCCTCACTTTAATATGAATTACAAAGCTATATTAAGACCATCACATGTGACATGAGATTGTGCACATACTTTACTACAAGTATTTATGCACTTTTTGTCTTAACGTTAGTGAAAGCTGTCAAACCATTACCAGGAGCTGAAGAAACTTGTGTGTTTTAACTAATCTGATACAGTGCAAGTTGAGTTAAAGCCTTCCTGGGACTGAAAATCCTTATAGAAAACAGTTGGCTATATTTGGTTTTGTAAATGCTGATACATGTTTGAAAACAGATGATTAAGCATTTTGCATGTGTACTAAATAAATATCTGAAATAGCTGCCGTTGCTACCATGCATTTATATCTCAAGGAACTCGGTGAAAAATAGAGAGCAACATGAGTAAAAATTCATCAGGGTCCTTCTCTTGAACAAACCCAAACCTTTTTTTCCTACTAAAAAAGGTTGGATGGGTTTTAACCTATCATTATTAAGCTGTAGTTAGTCCTTCTGTCATATAAAAACAAGATTTCTTGAAGTCAATTATTTTTGTCCTGTAATTAGCTGTAAGTTGTTAGTGGTATTTTTCCTGGAGTACTGGCTTCCATAGTGCTCCCAGTTGTACTCCACTGCAGAGTGGTTCTTTTGCTTTTAAAGAGCAGTACTATAAAGGTTCTTGATAGGGCCACAGGCTTTTCGATCTGAGTAGTTATTTTTATGTTCTTTGTTGATTGATTAAATACAGATTTTTCTCTTTCAGCTTCTCTAAATTTTTGGGTGATGGTTTCCAGTACATTGGGACAATTATTATAATACCATTTATTATTCAGTGCCTATTTTATTTTGATGTAGTCTTTTTTTTAATCCAAGACAGTACAGATAAAAACAAGTAGAAGGATTTATTGACGCTGTAGAGCACAGCGATCTGTAAATGTGTGATATATGTTTTAGACCTATATGACCATTATGAAGATGGCGACTTTTCATTGCCTAGAGATAAGCTGTTCTGTGCAGCAGGGCTGTGTAGATGCATGCTGACATGAAAAGGGGCTCCATAAGGCTGAATCTGTAAGTCCAGTTTGACTTGGGGTAGGGCTCTAGGATGCATCTCCACACCAGCATATGCAATTTCAACCTGGTGTACCATAGGAACACGCTGAAATTTCCGTGTCAGTCACTGAAGGGTGTAAGGGAGACCTCTAACTCTCATAAAATAGTGCAGCTGCAGGAGTCTAGAGCACAGTCACTAGTGCTCGAGACACAAGATTGAGCACGTATTGTTGCGCCACGTGAACCAGGAGGGAATGCGTGATGACTCTGGTCTGGAAAAGTACAACTATATGTAATTACGGGCTCTAACCTGGGAAATGAGAGCCCTGTTTCCTAGACTACCTTGTGACTGTAACTCTAGGACCTCCTATGTCCCGGTTAAGCAAACTCAGAAAATACTGGATTTGACCACGTCTGGACTAGTTTACCTGTTTTACTGTGCCTTGAAACAACTGATTATACTAACGCTTCTCCTTCACAAAGCAGTTTAAGAAGATACAAACTCTCAGCAGTTAAGCTAATGGCTTCTGAGTGAAAACGGTATCTCATGGCAGCAGGCTTCCCACTCCAATTAATACAAATTTGGCATGTTAGCAGGTGTCTTGTAAATGTCCTTGAACTCAGAGATGGAATTACATTAATATGCAAACGTATTCACAGGCTTTTATTTTCTAAAAGGGAGATGAGACCTACTGACATGATGTGCTCTTGTGAAATCTCTTGTCTTTTAACAGTTTCGAAAAAATCCCAGGGCATGGAGGGAGTGATTTAGTTGCATTTAACTAGAACAGTGTTGTTTTTTAATTACACTGGTGGCTTATCAGAAAAATTAGCAGTACTAAAGTCTGATGAATGTGGGACCTATTATCTTCCCATAGGTTCTCTCAGGTTTTGGAGGATGATGTTGCTGGCGTGAGCGAGAGAATGCTAGGGAAGATCGTATCTGTTGCTGCTCATAAACATAACTGCCTTATTTCCTCTTATTTATTTTAATGCTGCACTATACATTTATGATCTTTGATTTATTTGATCTGATGATATTTCAATGGTATATTTGTCATGCTCTAAATTGAACTCAATCACTTATGTGCCTTTGGCTTTTGGAAGTAATGAATGAAAACCGTCTATTTAGACCCACCAAGGCATGTGACAAGCTATCTGGCAGTAATCTAGGAATGCAATTAAACGTGCTTAATTATGCACTTTGTTTGTTAGGTTAGAGTTTTAAAATTTTGCAAGGTGGAGGCCTCACAGGACATAAAAACTCAACCATATTATTTTATTTTGTGCTTTGACTTCACTTTTCAAAGTTTGAGAAACTCCACCATTTTTTCACTCAGTTAATTGTGAAGCCTGTGTTACCTATGAAGGTCCTAATTTTTACTTAAGTTCTGATAGCAAGCATTAGTTTATTGAGCGTCAAAGAAAAGTGCAGGTCCCAGCAGCTATAAATTCAGGAAGTTGTTCTCCATTTCGATCTCTCTTTTTTGGGGACACTTAAGCCTGGCTGTGTGGAAGAGTCCAATTCTATAACTGCCTCATCTATGTACATATATACATAGATGATAGTACTTCACAAGCTGGTGCATGAGATATTTAAACAGGATTGACTGATACAGGGGAATAAATGAGAGCTCGGTGTCCAAGAATTGAGATGAAGCAGGAATAAACCAGTAGCTTAAAAAAAAACAAAACAAGAAAAAAAACCAAACCCAAACAGAAAAGGAAGAACTAAAAATAGATATTTTTTTTTTGTTATTTTTAGGGATTCATGCTGGTTGCGTAAAAATCACTCAACTGAAAAGGTCACACTACCAATGCTCGGTACCTTTCAAACATTCTTTTTAATCTAGTGCAGAGATCCAAATGAAGACTGACACTTGGAATTTGGGGGAGGCAATATCTTTTTTCCTAATGAAATATATCAATGTTCTAGCTTGAAGTCTGTTCTGGGAAACAAATCAGCATCATTCATCAAGTTGTAGCCAACAGTATCGATATTGACTTGAATAAGGTAGTAATGTTTTAGGGCTGATAAGCATCATTTAGTATTGCCTAAGAGTGGTTTTTGTTTTTCTTTTCATGTTAAGGTACTGTAGTAGTTCATGAAAGGAGTTTGTCAATATTAATCCCAGAAGAATTCTTCAGAATCTTTATAGCTATAAGATGTGCAAGTGTTTAAATAATTTGGACTTTGCTTGTACCTTTTTACTTCCTTAAAAAGAGGGAGGGGGAAACAAAAGAAAAAAAAAGTGGGAGACCTGCATCTGCTATTAAAGAAAATATTTTTTGTTTAGGAGTGTGCATAGCATGAAAGTTATTACAAAATAGACAGCAATTCTTATTGAAACAGCAGATACTTTAAAAGAAAATCACAAGATGAACAACAAAATCACAGAAAGTATGCCGTTATTTCCAAAGTAAATATTTTACCAAATAGGTTTTTGATACAAGGAACAAGATGTACAAGGAACAGGATATGCTACATATCCAGTACAACATTTTAAACACAATTTAAACTTCCTGGCTTTTTCCTTGCTTATATTTAGATAAAATTTAAATGGTTGCACTTAATGCTATTTTGCTTTGATTAAAACAGCTAACATTTTCCCCATGTCGGTGGCTGATTTGTATGTGTTCCTCCATACAGTAAAATAAAGGAAAGGCTTTCATTCTCCATTCCCCCCTATAGAGAAATGAGCTAAAAAGACCAAAGATACAGATATACTACTTTTTCTCTCAGTGCTGATGTGCTATTTTGGGATATGTGCTGACCTACTTTCTATGTTTCCAGAAAGCAAGCTGAAAAATTTTAGCTCAGGTTGCAGAAAAATTTGGATTTATTTTTCAGTGGATTTTTGTACATCCTTTCACATAGATATGCACACACACACGTTGGCTAATGTGGGGGTTGATGTACAGTAGCAAATCAAGATTGCCAATTTTGGTACAATTTCAACAATAATAGCAGCAAAGATCTGCTGCTAGACACCTGCCTTTAGAGGATTTGACAGGAAGATGTTTCCAATCTAGTGGTGACATTATTCGGAGTTACATGATAAGACAGAAAGCTTTCATTGCCCAATTTTGAATAAAATTGATACCTAAGTAGAAACATCCAAAGCTTCTGTAAGAATCTCATTATTATATTTTTCCAGTTTCTTCATCATTGTCTTAGGAAGATAAAACCCCTTTGAATAATTTACTTTGACTCCGTGCATCTCTCTATTCAGCGCTCTGACCATCAAAGAAAGTTCAGCCCATAGTTTGCCGTTCCCAATTAAAATAATGATACACAAAGCTTGGGAATTGTATGAACAAATTATGAGAGAGCAAATAATGAGAGATGAAGACCTGCTCCTGCCCTCTGCTTAAGGCAGAAAAAATTCATCAGCCCTGGCAACACTGTGCTCACATGTGGGCTCTCCCCAGCAGAACAGCTCTGCTGGTGGAAGAAAATCCTTTTCAGTTTATTGTACTTCACTCACAACGACCGTAGTGCAGAAGGTCTTGGTGTGGCATTCCTCTCATCTAACCTGTATGAGCATACAAAGGTTAAGCATCTGTAAGTCTCCGGAGAAGTCTGCGGTTAAGGGGAAAAGGCAATTTCCCCTATCCTCAGTTAGGGGAGATTAATTTGGCCTTGCAGAAGTATGTCTGTCTCTCTTTCTGTGTTAACTATAGATGGAGTTTAGACTTTGGCAACTTAATCTTTGAATGTATGCAGCTAGGTAAGAGAAATCCTGTCCCTTTTCTTTTTATATACCACAGCTAGAGTAGGGAGTTTTGTTGATTTATCAGTACTGATGTAGTTCTGGGAACGGCTGGACAGCATAAATGAGGCCTCAAAATATCATGAATGGCAGATCTGAATCTTCCTGTGACTGACAGACAGCTTCTTACTTCTCTGGAAAGTATTATGACCTACTTAAGCTAAGCTGTGGATATGTTATACGTATATTTTTCTAGGCATTTGATTTGACACTTCTTTTTTTAAAATTTACATTGTATAAAATAAAGACTACATACAGTACTTTTAAAAAATCTGGCTGTCAAATCTTCATGTATAGTTGATAAGTGAGGTGGGTTTTAGCTGTGTGTGAGAGTTATGTTAAGAATCCTACAGACTCAAAGCTGGTTTTTTTAAGCATTTGGATGATGTAAAATTTTCACTTGTTGAGTACTCTCTGCAGTCCTACTACTTTGCAGGGTGTCCAAAACTGGTGGGATATTAGTAAATAATGAAGTTGAATCAGTATTACAGCATGATAGTCATGTGAATTGCCTAGTTAAGTCCTCATGGTACAACAAAACATGTTTTTAATGCTGCTACATGGAAGGTAATACAAGCACAGATTGTAGGGTTACAAATACAAAACTTTTCAGCGTAGTAACTTGAAGGAAAGCCAAGGGGCAATTTAAGAAGCTTGGCTGTCAGTGTCGTGCCAAAATATTGTGGTACTAAAATACTGTATCCAGTGTCTTGATATTTCCACTTAACAATGAGGTGTAAATAAAGGAGAGAGTTCAACAAAAGAGGACTGTGAAATTTTTCAAGGTCTGGAGGGGAAAAAACAACACAACCTTTATACTTTGAGGCCTCAAGAGTTAAGTCATGTAAACTTATAGAACAGAAATGTGCAAGATAAGTTGATAATCATCTACAAATTGTTCTCAAAGCAAGGAATTTCTCAGCTTAATAAATAAAGGCACCTGGAAGTTGAAGCTGAACTAGCTCCATCTGAACCCAGAGTTTCTCACAAAAAGGAAATATTAACATTGAAATAGATGAATTGTAGCATCTCCTACCAAGGAAGGGGCAATATTCCTATCATTGTGGAACACACACTCCCAAAAGCTGACTTTAACCTCGCCACTATTCAGTATAGTTAGTGGAGAGGCAGAGGTTATTCCCAGGTCTGAATCAATGGCTCTGGCCATTGGCTTTAAGAGAGGTACAGGAGACTAGGCTGAAATTGGGCTTTGTGAATTAATTCCTATGAGTCTCCAATACTTTCCAAAAGCCTATCTTTAGCTATCAGGCAAAACTCTGCAGCCTTCTGTATACAGTTGGTCCGGATGACCCTCGCTTACACTTAACTCTTGTTTTTTATGTTCCTGTGTTTTATTCTTTCCCATGCAAGCAGATGTGTCCTGCTTGTTATACTTGAGAACCATATCTGGGAATCTCATTTCTGCTGAAATGTGATCTGAACTTCACCCATTTCTCCGTATGCTTCCAATTTATGTGGGAACCAAGGGGATCTCAGGTTATTTAGGTCCCCTTGGGACCCCCTATTAGTTTCCTCCCTCCCCAAAAATATTTATTACATTTGCATATTCTGCTGAGAGTGCTGTATCCCTAATACTCTGCTGTTTGTGGTCAAGACTTGGAAGAGTAGCCCCAAATAATTTTCTCCAAAGATATCCAAAGATAGAAATGATATGACCAGTGGTGTAAAGTGTCATGAGCAGGTCTGATCCTTGCTATTGTACTTTTTCACTTCCATTGCTGAAAGTTGTTCTCAGATGCAGAGTCGCTTTCATAGAATCATAGAATGGTTTAGGTAGGAAGGGACCTTAAAGATCATCGAGTTCCAACTACCCCTGCCGTAGGCAGGGACACCTCCCTCTAGACCAGGCTGCCNCAATAAGATCTCCCCGGAGCCTTCTCTTCTCCAGGCTGAACAGCCCCAACTCTTTCAGCCTCTCCTCATAGGAGAGGTGCTCCAGCCCTCGGATCATCCTCGTGGCCCTCCTCTGGACACGCTCCAGCAGGTCCATGTCCTTCTTCTGTTGGGGACTCCAGAGCTGGACGCAGTACTCCAGGTGGGGTCTCACGAGAGTGGAGTAGAGGGGCAGAATCCTTTGATCTGCTGGCCACACTTCTTTTGATACAGCCCAGGATGCGGTTGGCCTTCTGGGCTGTGATCGCACATTGCTGGCTCATGTTGAGCTTCTCGTCGATCAGCACACCCAGGTCCTTCTCCTCAGTGCTGCTCTCCAGCCATTCCCTGCCCAGCCTGTATTTGTGCTTGGGATTGCCCCGACCCAGATGTAAGACCTTGCACTTGGCCTTGTTGAACGGCATAAGGTTGGCTTGGGCCCACCTCTCCAGCCTGTCCAGGTCCCTCTGGATGGCATCCCTTCCCTCCAGTGTGTCCACCTCGCCAAACAGCTTGGTATCATCGGCAAACTTGCTGAGGGTGCACTCAACCCCACTGTCCATGTCACCAACAAAGATGTTGAACAGTACAGGGCCCAGTACTGACCAGCTAAATTTGTAGTGCTAACATGACAGTAGTGCCTAAGTACAAAAAATGTGAGGGTAGTGATTCCTAACATAAATTGATTGAAGGACTTATCTTACTGATATATTTCTGCCTGAAAATAATTAGTCTCTGTATTATTACCACTTTTTCTTGGAAGTTTGCATAATTACACAAGTGTTCAGGAATGTATTTTTCATCTTTGCCTGTCCTAGAGACTGGTAACAACTTGACTTCCCAGAGATAAGCCAGATCATGGTATTCCATGCTATCACAGGCATTAGTTCTTCAAATTCCTCTTGAAACTAATCTGAAATGTCAGGAAATTATAGTTTATCTGAGCTACATGAGCATACTGCAACAGGGCTGCAGAGTCTTTGAGTATCTTTGAATCTAGATTAATTTCAGGATTATCATCCTGAGTCCTAAAAGCCCGAAATGGCTTATAGCTGAAAAACTTACTGCTCCACAATATTTTGCCGCTCATCTTTATTTGGGGGCTATAAAGCCTGGAGCTGAGCTTGCAAGAAGCAGGAGGACGATGGTGTTCATGCACCTTCCTGGACTGTGGAAGGAATTACTGGAAGAGTTCAGTGGGAGTCTCGCTGTGTTTTGGGAGCGTTGCAGGATTTATCTCCTTTGGCAAGCTTTTTTCTGTCTAACTAAGCTCTTAATTGACTTTGTGTGAAATAAATTCCCCAGTTCTGAAGCCCTGTATAGAGATAACAGTAGAAGACAGTAGGGAGTGGAAGGGTGTTTCCTTTTCTGGAGAGAGCTGATATACGTGTCGATTAATGTTCACAGTCAGTGGGCAAACAGGTGTCTTAAAATATGTGCTTGCTACAGTGAGTGTCTGACTTAAACTAGGTTATTGCACAGTTTCATTTAACACTTAACACTATGTTTTTCTCAGTTGTTTTCATACGTGTTACTAGTCAGAATAAGGTTGTGTCGTCTTAGTTTAAAATTTAGCAGTTGCACAGCTGACTCAGAAAATTAACTCTCCTTTTCTGTTCTGTTGTTGCAAAAGTGATCTTTATTTCTTATTTTCATTGTGTGCAACAGTGTGTGTGTGTGTGTGTATATTTGGTGTTTATCTGGTGAGCCTTGGGCCACTGCAGCTGTGTGCAGGGACACACTTTCAGCAGCACAATCCCTAAAGGGAGCATCTGTTAAACACATGATCTCTTTTGTCATTTTGCCTGTATTTTGTGCTGCTTGCAAAGGGGACACAACTACCCTCTTCTGCTAATACTGTTTTGAATGCATCTACTGTCATTCTTGCAAATTAACTATTGCTAAATTAGTCTAAATTGTAGTTAAGCCAGGTTAGTAGATAGTTACAATCTCATCCAAATTTTTAAATGTTTTTCTAATTCGCTCTTGTTCTTCTTGTATTAATAACAGCTGTGACCACTGAGGGTCCTAATCTGAATAAATCACAGGGAAATTGAATAATCAGTATACATCTGTACAGTTTTATTAGCCAGATTAAAAAAATATATATAATAGATATATAAAATGCACAGGCACACTCCCTTAAATCTGACAGTCGTGTGCAGGCTATATAGTGTCAGGTTTGTAGCAGTGTAATACAGCATGATGTTTTTCCAGTCCTGTCCAGGAACAATGTATCAGGCATGATTTGGATGCCATCTTGTCATGCAGCTAATGCTTTAAAAAGTCAGAGGAAAATAATCAGTAAAATTGGGAGCTTTTAATGTCATTGTTTAAAAAGGAGGTGTTTTTTAACTAGCTAGCTTCTCATACATCTTCAGGAAACGAGGTGGAGGAAAGAGAACCCCAAAATATCTCTGACTTCAAGTCAGTCTGTACAGGGAATCTTATTCTTCCTTTCATGTTTTGGGGGTTTTTTTTTCCTCTCTTTCAGTTTTTAAACACTTGGAATTTTTCACTTACCTTAAACCTTGGTTTAGGGGTCAGCCCCTGCTTGTGCTCACCAAGCAGTGCTTGCTGTTGCTCGAGGCAGCACTGTGTGTCGGTTACTTGCCGTTGGCCACTGCTTCCTGTGGTTTGGAGACCCTGAGTTTCTTCACATCCTTTTCTTTTCCCTATTTTTTTTACACGTGTGCTGGCTGTCGTCTTATCTCTGAGTATGGAGAAAATAGGAAAAAAAAAGAAAATTGACATTTAATATTTAGGTAGCTGCTCCTTTCCTTGCTTTCTATCTTTCCATGACAATGTAAGAGGAGCGCCAGACTGCTGCTAAATCCACATTTATAACTTCTGTAGAGAACCTTCCCCTCAGCTGCTCTCATTTTACTCAGGCAATGCTTTGCTTACTACAGATGGGAGAGGGAGAAGGGGAAAAGAAAGGGACACACAGAGACACAAAGGATCTATTTATTTGCAATATGGAGTTCAAATTCAGGAGCGCTGGCAAAGCATGAGTAAGCAGTTCATCTAATTCGGGTGCAGTTGGTAAGAGAGGTGACAACTCTGTTGTAAGTCTGTACACAGAAAAATGCTTATTTTATGAAAGAACTATCCTACTGTACTACTATCCTACAGTGTTAGATGCAATAAGTGGGTCTTATTAATACTGTTCAAAAGCAAAATAAGTATTTATAATAAAGCTACAGAGGTTTAATATTGTACAATTAAACATGCACACATCAGGCGTGGGATATTTGTGTCTGTATCTGGAGATTTTAAAGAAAATTTACACATCCATCCTTTATGATGCTGTAGAAATGTCATGTTGGTTCTTGTATATCACTGTATACTGACTTCTGTAGCAGAAGCTGAAAGTCATGTCCTCAGAGTTGTGCCTCCATCAGCCATTCAAAGTAGCTGGTAAGGATGCGTTCTGGTGTTTCTAGAGCTCTGGCCTCAGGTGAAAAAGCTTCATTTTCTTATTGATTGGTCTTGCACTTGGGACAGTTTTATAAGTATTTCTGAAGAAGCTGAAATACAGCCAAGAATACAGAGAGCAAATTGAGTATTTCCCTAATACTAGAGAGAGAATAAAATTAAGTCAAAGTGTATATATATCTGTATGTTACACTTCCCATGAAAGGGGAAGTGCTGAAAGCATGCCAAACAAGTAACTTTAAACCTATTTCTGTGTGCCAAACATCAAGTAAATGCATGTGGTTCTAACTCCCCTGTGAGTGTGGCAGCTAAAAAGGAGGATGTTTGCTGACTGATGGAGATGGAATGCATTTGTCATCTTAGACACAAATTTAAGATGCTTTTGTAAAGACTGCTTTTGTCTCTGGGGAAAACTGAAGGATGGGCTCACACCTTGCAGTTTGTGTGCTCCTTTGACCAATACTTTCGCTTTAATAGAAGCCTTTATAATCGCTAGATGAAACTGAGAATCAGTTGAATAAAACTAGGTTATGTTTCTATCAGTGTTAGGGATCCATCTACAGTCATTGTATTGTTACTAAAACTCTAGAATTTTCATAGCTCAATGTGGCTTTCCTATTCAGTGCAAGATGCCATGCGTGAAAATGAAGTGGGCTTTTGGGGAGAATATGGAGAAGCTGGCAAGCTACAGGCTCAGCATATAATCAAGCATACTCCGAGCTGATACAGAACAATAAAAATTTCTATGCTCCAATTCCTTTAATAGTAGTTACGAGTACACTTATTTCTGAAAACAGTATGATTTGTGCATCTGAATTTAGGTGTGGCCTGAGTACACATAGGAGATCCGTCTGCCTGGAGACTCAGGCAAAATATAGGTACTTCACATATTTGTATTCAATGAAAAACTAAAATATAAGCTATACCTGGCTGTTCAGACTGCTACACTTGAAAATGAGCAAGTGTCAGCGTTGAGGATCTAGGGAACAGTTTGCCCCAACATAATGGTACAGTTGAAGCCCAGACCAGTAGGAGCCTACATGACGGTACGGTTGAAGCCTAGACCAGTAGGAGCCTGGGCAGTAGTGCCTTCTGCTGTTCTGAAACCCAGTCCCACTAGAGGCAACACAGTTCTCCCCCATTTGATAAAGGAAGATCGTATTCTGGGGAGGCTGAAAAGATTTATTTTTTTTTTAATCCCAAAACCATGAGTAAGTTAGAGCTCCTGGCCTGGATGATATGTGGGATCATGACAGCCTTGATTTAAAACTTAAATGGTGCTGGAGAGAAGGCAGTCTTGATCCCTAAGATCTGGGCACATAGATTTCACTGAGATCTGAACTGATGTGGAAATCGAATAATCTGAATCTCACCCTTAATTAGTAATAGATGATACAAAATATGTTTCATACTGTGGATGTAGAAGTAGTATCTAGACTCAGAAGAGGAAATGCCTATTAAAGAGTTAAATATTGTTACTGGATTCAAAGACTGGTGATAGTTGTTGCATGCTTTTTTGTGTGTGTGGGTAATGACATAACACTCACCGGGTACTAGCCCAGGGGTTTGAGATCACATCCTTGCATCAGGTTGTAACACACAGACTGTTAAGACCTAAGGCATGGATATTCAGGGAGGATGTGATGGAAGTTAAGTGACTGTGCATTAAGTAGAGTCTGACATTATAGCAAGATGTGGAGGGTGGGAAAAGATGAAAAATGAAATCTTGACAAGGACTTGAGGACTGCATAGCTGATTTTTCTCTCCACCCTTCTTTTCAGTCTGGTACTTATTTCAAAGTGTTTTCTGAGACACTGTTCCCATTTGTTGGTTTTTTTCTTGCAATGTAGGAAAGACATGTGAAACCTAATTTAGGTCTGTCCCATTACATTGCATAGGACAGGTTTACTGAAGGGTGATATAAGTTTTGGCTGCCTTTCTTGTTTCCTCTTCATTAACAGAATTTCATGTAACACAAGCAATCCAGAGTCTTGGGCAAGGGACTGTTTCTGCCACAGGGCTGCCCAATCTATCTGTGTTGCATCTCATCCAGCACTGAATCAATGCAACTTGAATATGTTGGAATTTTTAAAAGTCTGTATGTTATTAATAGACCACATGTGTATTTGCCCATCCATGAGAAGCAGAATTTTCATTATACTTTAGTTTTCATGATAAGGAAAGGAAGAAGGCTGAATTTCCGAAACCTCTGTGATCACTTTGGACAGTGGCCTCACTGAACAGCAAGTGTAGAATAAACTCTTTGTAACTGATGGAAACTTTCATTAAAACAATCCTCTCTAAAACGTACTTTCAAGTTCCAAATGTTTTGAATTTTTCTCATCTATATCTGTAACACTGAAGCTGAAATGCGTTCTTATTATCTCACAGATATGTGCTAACAAAACTTAATTTATTTATGTAAAATAATGAACACTCAGAAGTGGTTTTAAATAGAAAATTGTCTCTGAAATCTGTAACCTTCATATTTGTAGCTTGCTCACAGTATTCGCTTTCTACACAGAATGCAATAGAAAAAACAGGGACATCTGCCATGTTTTATTCAAGACTAATAATACACCCTACTAAATAAAACTCCTGCATAGCCTCTAGGTCTTTTTCTTAGCACTGTACCCGAAGCATAGGCCTAATGTCACAGATTGCAGTGGAATAATAGCAAGCATGATTTTGTAATGATGAGTGTTACCGTTGTGCGGATTCTGGCAAGTTGCACCCTCAGCCTTTGATCTTTGGAAGATGCCCAGCCTCTGGGCTGCCGCTTGGGCAAAGCCACGTGTCCTGACAGCTCTGAGGCCATCTGTGAGGAGCCCCGTTGGCCGCCTGGGTTCCTGCACTGTGCCTCTACACTCTATCCGGCCAGAAGACGCCTGTTTTCAGGGCTTGCACTGCTTTTCTGTTGGAGAGGGATCGACTTTCAAGTCCTTGTGAAGATAAAGGCTGCAACAGCTATCATGTAATGGGAACATCAGCGTGAAGTGAAATTACTACAAATGTACATTAGCATATGAATTGTTCTGCTTATGAAATGCTGTGACATGAGTCAGCTTCCCCTCTAAATATGGGAAGCACGCATTATGGATCAAACAGTAAGGGACTAATATTATCTTAGAACCAGATTACAGCTTTAACTGTATATTTTGTTTGTTGTTAGCAAACAAGAATATGACTACAAATTAAAGGTGCTTATCTTCTTTCAGCTGAAAGACAATGCAGTTGAAACAGTTAGCCAAATCTCCTGTCAATATGCATCTATAAAAATCAGTATGCCAGCATGCTCTGGAAAAGCTGTGTGCTCTTCTTCATGTTTTATCTGTGTTTGATTGAGGTGAGGAATTGTCTGGGTTGAAAGCTTCTGTAACTGTAATTCAATATTAAGTTATCTATCGCAAATTAAAACTGTAAATGTTGTGCGTGATACGACTAGCATCTAATACTCTGATTTGGCTTGCTCTAAGGTCAGGTGTATCCTGGCAACTAAGTCCTAATTGCACTATTCTACGAGTCAAGCGTTTGCTACAAGGGTAGAAATTAATGTGAACCTAAAATGATCTCTTTGCTGGCTTTGAAAGTATGCCCACGACTGGTTATTTGTTGACCTTTTCCTCTTATGCTCACTTCTGAAAAGTGATGCTTGACTAAGGAGAGTTTTTTTGGATGCTGAGGCTGTATCAAATCCAGGCTCTTTGCTTATAACAGCATTAGACTGGAAGAAATGGGTTAATTCAAGCATAGAATGTGTCAGATGTTCACATCCTATGGATTAAGACAACCAGGTTATTCCAGAAAATTAAACAAATCATTTTTGAGTAACAGTTGGAGGGTTTGAACACCTGTATATTTTCCTCACTGTTTGATTCCCCGTTTTTTCTTCTTGCATTTTTTAACTTTCCTATTTGAAACGCAAACCAAAAGAGGTTGGAAACTTCATAGCACACATGCGTTTGCAGATCTGTGACTGTTCTGCTATGTGTAGGGGACGAGACCTAGGTAATAAGTGCTTACGGAAAAAAAAGAAAGAAGAAAAAGTTTTCTGAATGCTTATGTACTGTTAAACAGTCTCCTCTGAGCAAGCAGGTACCCAAGAATAGTCAACTTGATTGTTATCAATCAACTTGATTTCTTTAAACACTTCTGACACCTGTAAAACCCACCCAGAATGCAGTAAGTAGCCTGAACATTGCCTTTGTAACCTTAGTTTTACAAATATTTTAACTAGGGGTAACGTGGTACAGTCGCTAAAGTAAATGATTCATATATCCCTGTCCTAAATGCTTACTCTTGTCTTTTTGTCCCTTGTGGCAGCATGGCTAAAACCAAATAAATAAACAAAAGGTTAACCTAAGTTTTTGCTATGGTTTGCTGTGCAGCCTCACAAAATGGGTGTTAATGCAAGCAGCAGGGAGGCTCCATGGGCCGCGGGCAAGAAGGGTGAGGCTTGATTGATTGATTGGTTGGTGTTTAAAATAGTAGTAAAGTTCAGACTTTCTTTTCCTGCCATTGTAGTTCCTCCAACATATATGCCTAAGAGGTGTCATCCTCCCTTGGAGGTATTTACATACCATTCTACTCTGATATGTATAGCATGGTGGGAAAGTCCATGAAGCAACGTACACTGATGTGGACATTACTTTACCAAACCAGACAGGAACTCATTGTGTCGTTGGTTTTTTTCTTCCATAATGCAGATTTTCTGAGCCAGCCTGCGCTGGCTGACACATTGAGAACACTTCTTAGGAAACATTTTCTTATTTCTGCTGGTGATGAGTATGAATATTTCCTCAGCTGAATGTGATAATGACAGCTCTAATACAGTCATAATAACACATGGGTTACTGCACATGAAATATAACAAGATTTGCTGCTGTATTACTAAACAAAAAGCTAATATAATTCCTCCTGTGAGAAAACTTACTTTTCTATGACCTGGACCTCCCTAATTTTGTAGCCTTAAATCTGTATTTCTGCAGTACAGTGTATAGTCGAAACACAAATTGGTTATCAAACATCAGTTTCCGTTAGCTTTTATTTACCAAACTTTAATCAAAAGAAATAGTATTAGAAACTGCAGAGACTACAATTGGGTAGTCTGCTGGAGGCAAGGGGTATGATATTCTGTTTTAGCCTTTGACCATAATGGATAAATCTGTAGTTCAGCTATCTAAATCAGGCACTTTTTGAATTACACTGAACTTTCAAAATTGTAGGAGCGTGCTGGACTACACTGAACCTACCAGAGAAGTCTGAAGCCATCCTGAAAATGTAGCCAAAGTATAATTCCCGTGCTTTGCTTTTCATCATTTGAGCACTTTTCATGATTCAGTTCTGAACTTAACACAATGATTATTTTCTTTTAGTAATCTCTTCTGAAGGTTCTTGTTTAAATCTTTGATGGGATAAATCAATAATTAGTCTTCTTTTATCTTCTATGTTCAAACAACTGTAATAGAGTAATGACACTTTTTTTTTTTCAGAAGCCACGTTGATTAGTCCTACTGTGTTGTAATCTTGGTGTTTTACTCAACTCTTAATTATCATTTTAATCACCCTTTCAGATAAAAGACTTGATGAAGTGTAATACCTTAAACTATGGTATATCTTTTTTTTTTTAAAAAAAAGTAAATATTTCATTCTCCAGTCTCTATTGTAATTTTCAATGATTTACTTATTTTTGCAAAACACTTTAACCATTTGATTCTTGATTTCCTTCTGGATTTCTGGATGTATATGATAAGAACCTTGTGATTAATTGCATATAAGTTAACAAGTTTATATTTCCACATATCATGCTTACATTTTTTGTTGGGTGGTTTTGTTGTTGGTTTTTTTTCTGGTTTTATTTCCATTTAAAGGTGCAAAACTTCCATCTTTAAGTAGAAAATAGGAGGTCTGAGAGGAATGTTGTCACTGCAGCCTCGGTGAAGATTCTCAAATTTTACCAAGTGTTCTTTTCATTTCTTCCTGTGCTGAATTTTAAAATCTTTTGTGAATGCTCAGTGCATTTGCTTTATTTGGTCTTATAATTAACAATCAGCTCTTCCAAGTGCCTCTTCCTTCATCATCCCCAGGTTTGTTCTTTGTATTTTGCTGTTAACTTACTCTGTGGTGGTCTCACTTGGGAGTAGACAAGTTTTTACATGTGCCCCTCAAAGATGACAAAATTACCAACAGGAGATACACGAACTAAATCACTAAAAGAGTTAGGCTACTAAAATGGCACTTAGGCACCTCATTCCAACAACTTTCAGACACTGCCAGGACCCTCAGCCTCTGTTCTACTGCTGCCTATTCCTTTACTGTACATGCTTACAATTTTCAGTTTTCAGACCACATATTTGCCTATCTTGATTGTTAAGCTAAATGAATGTTCAAAGTATGTGTCTATGAGTGGATTGTACGAAAGGCAATTTAGTGATGAGATGTTTGGGGTTTTCATCTGGCCTCTTCTGGATTTCCACCTGAAGGCCACTCAAGGGTAAACTGTTCTTAGATTCCTGTGTGCCACTGCTGGATCAGGGGCTTGCGCCCTTGACAGGTCTCCCCCCATCTGAAAGAGTGTGATCACTGTCCCACCTTTGAGTATCCCGGCAGCGATTTCTCCTATCGGAAGTGTTCCACTTGATATGAATATTCATTGGGCTGCAGAAGGTAAGGCTGTATAGTGCAGCAATTGTATCACTTAGCTAGAATATGGGACAGTCACTTTCAAGTCACTCTTCTAATGAATATTTAATTATTTATACATGTTGGAGTGGTTTCAGTTAAGAAAAGCTAAGACCTGTTTCCAGAATATCGTGTAGCCTGGTGATTAGGTCACTTACTGAAGATGTTGAAATTTTATTTAAAGCTTCCGTCAAATTTCAGTTTAAAGCTCCTCAAATGTCAATTCCTGCATTTGGTAATTGTTATTTCTTTGTCTTCACACATGGTTCAAATATATTTATATTTACTCAGATTTAAGCACTTTCTGTTGTTTTGAAAAGCTTTTGATTCATTTACTTCGGTTTAGTTGGACTATCGGGAATAGACTGAATATTTTTATGTTGGTTTAGTCAAAGCTGATAAAGCAAGTGGAGTTGGAAGAGAAGGGGAAGCAAGGAACGCTTCTCTGACCTGTTTTTTTTTTATTAACCAGGAAAAAAAGAGGATGGATCCACAGTTTGTACAGATTTGAAGGACATGAAAGAAGTATTTTGGCCTCTAATGATGAAGACCAGTGCCTAGAGGAATTTTTAAAGAGTACCTGAGCAATTTAGACGTACAATTCCCTTTGGTTATAACCTAATTCCCACCACCTAGCCTATTTTGGAGTCCAGTGGGATTTTCAAAAGCTTATTTCTGCATATAAACTGAGCTCACAATCTTTTGAATACTCAACAAGACCAGAAACAATCAATTTGCTGTCTACAGTTAGTGTTCACTTAGTTTAAGTCACTTTGGTTGCAATAATCAGTTTATTCTGAATGCAGGGTATGATTTCCGGATCCAATGTACTTAAGATTGGATTCTTACATTAATAATTTCAACTTCCAGCCAAATGCAATTTAATTTCCAGATGAAGAAGACAAAATATAGCAAACTATTTGCATCCTTCTGCATTTCTAATATGATAAAATATTTTAAAAGCTACATAGATATATATTAAGATACGTTATTTCCCCTCGTCCCTTCCAAAAGCATGTGGGTGAACAGTTTATTTCTTGTCAGCAATAATAAAGGGTTTACTGAATTTAATCAAAAACTATATTTGGAGCAGCCAACCTCTTGATTATTACACCAATCATACAGTGTGCCCTATCTTTAGGAAAGTAATTAAAGCATTCGTGGTTTAAGTGTTTTAAATGATTTGGAGAAATCAAGTTCTATCTTTAGGTGTTAAAATCAGTTCACCTTAGGTATCCATGGCTGAAACAGTAGTTACTCTCACTTGGAATTACCACTCTGCTTATTCACTTTGCCATATTAAAAGTTATTGTTGTTTAAAAGTCAAATGTATGTAGTTAGAAGATTTGTTAGTTTTAATTTACAAATTCGTTTTGTCTCATTTATGATAGAATTCAAGTAAGAAATCAGCAAGTTCATAGAAAACGTTAGGATTTGTCCTTTCTTCTTTCTGAATGTTTGAGAAAGTAAAATCAGACCCTTGGGAGACTCAAAAGATTTCATTGGGATAACTGGAACAAAACAAGAAAAGTACCTTGGCTTTTAGTGAAATGCAGAATTTACAGACCATCTTTGGCATACACACATTTAAATGGCTCATTTTTATTAGTCAGCAGTTACATAGAGAGAAAATTAGTCACAGTGGCAGATCTTTGATTCTGACTCCAGTAGGAAACAACATTATTGCTGCTTGAGGGAGGAAGCCCCAAACGGATAGTTGTGGCCATAAAAACTGTTGTGCTTTGGACTGTTTATCTGTCTTTTAAATGTAACATTGTCAAAGGACAGGACTAAAAACCCGAACGTACTGTTGAGGTGGTACCTTTTCCCAGACAGGGTCCCTAGGCTGGGCACTAGGTTGGGGTTTTGTTGCCTTTTTTTTTTTCCCATCTCACTCTATTTTCTTTTTTTAAGGTTTAGCAACACTTGTTTAGCTTGCCAAGTTAATGAACTATTAATGAACTGATCTGAGAAATGCTGTTGGTATAATATAAACCATAACCAGCCCTAGACGGTGCCTCGTACGAAATGGCGTTTTCCCCTTTGCGCAGATTGCGCTGCTGAGCTCAGGTTTGTTGAACTTCCTAATTACCTCCAAACTTTCACAGGAATGATTTCAGCGTGTCTCCTCCCTGTGCTGTCTCACTGATGCAAGGAGGGGCGATGCAGTAACCCTACACCTGTTCCAGCACACGCCTATCAACTCGCTCAACTTCCCCAACGAGGAGTGCCGGGTTGAGCATGAGAACATCCGAGATTGCCTGGGTCTGTGACCACTGGTCCAAATACTTCTGGATGTTCGGGTTGGCTTTGCGCTGGGGCGGCTCTAACAGTTAGCGCTCCATAATGGCAGTTGATGACAGCAGCGTGTACTCTAGGACTAAGAGTAAACTGAATTCCTGTCAGACTCGTTGTAAATCAACAAGACGGAGAAGCCTACCACCAGACATCCTGCTAGAAAATGATTTTAAAGGAAAGGTTCAAAGAAATATTAGGAATGTAGAGCCTATACAGCCAAGGCGCCCTAAGAAAAGACCTTCTATATTTTCAGGTATGAAATACTATGCTAATAGTATGTTGGTGCAGTGTCTTCTAAACCTTTTTGGCAGTATTTGAAGGATTCACAAACTGATTCCAGTCAGAATTTGTTCTATTTTAAAGCCTAAGACAGTCTTCGCAGATAATCAAGTACCATTTATGTTACATTATGTCAGCCATTAGAGTTAAAGTGATGGAACCAAAACCAGAGACTTTCTTCATGTTTTTGATTTCATGTTGCTTGCGGGGATTTTTATTTTTTTTTTAATACTTAGCATTTAAAGAAAACCTGTTGTTTCTCTAGAGCTTTAAATTGCATTTTGCTTACCCCCGCTTGCTATGCAGTCAAAAGCTGCAGTATAAGTATTTCTCTTGCTGCTCTAATACTGTACCTCATTGCTTTTCTGGAAGAGAGAGGTTTTTATGCAGACTTCTTCAGTCTAACTGATTTATTTTTTTTTGTGTAGCCAGAAATTAACATCACTAAATAGTGACATGCATGCTTTGAATTCCTGGCTTGCACTGGAGCCTGTAATGTCTGTAGTTAATAGTTCAGTTTAACTCTCTAGTTGTTAAGAAGTAGGAACAAGGTGTAAGAGTGGATTTCAGTCAAGCTAATGGCAATTCTGGATTATTTGGTGGGTTTTTTTTTAAATTATTCGAAATATGCCTAAAAATAGGCAACAGATTAGCATAAGGACAAAGGATTTGTTGCAAAACAATCAGGTCATCTTTACTAGGAGGACTTAAAAGGTTTTAGGGGCGAAAAAATCAATACCAGCTCATCCCTACTGAAACTGAAGATGTGTTTCTGTGAGGCAATAAGACAAAATTAAATCCTTTATAGAAACAAAAATATACTGTTTTTTTAAATTTAGGTGTCTCCATTTCCAGATGAAAATGAGGATTTTTAAATTTCTGTGGTGAAATAATACAATCACACAGATCTTTGAAGAGCTATGAAGTATAATTAAAAGTGTTATTGATTGTGTTACTTAATGACAGTTAAACTTACATGGGTACCTTCTCATGAGCTGAAACACTGCTGAAGGAATGGGAACACAATGGTAAAGATGACACAGGGCAGCACCATTTGTGTGGGATTTAGAGCCTCCGTTGTACCTTTGTTAAGGTATTTGAACTATTTCAACACCTTAGGAAATAAAGCTTTTTTCCTCCTGCCTATTCTACTTCCCCAGCTTAAAAAAAAATGCAGAAAGCCTTATCGGATCTTAAGTCAGGTGACTCAGACATGCCCAAGGCTCCTGTGCTTCCCAGTGCCTGAACAGGCTCTTCCTGGGGTGGTCTGTTGGTGACTGCCAAAGCACGTTATTTTGGGCAGGATAGACCCTCTGTATCTTATTCTTTCTCAGTTTCTTCTTTTCGTATTCTAGCTACCTTTTCTGCTCCTTAATTACTTCTATGTTTGGGTTTTTTTTCCCTCCTCTAAATTTTTACTTTTTTTTTTTTCTGTACATCAACATTTTTGTTAGGAAAAAACACATTAAATAGCCTTGTGTTTGGTCTCCAACACCCATACTCTGTTGTGCCCACCCAGATTTCTCCTTTAATCTGTGATCTTTCTTTTTTTTTTTTAAATGCAATTCTTCATTCTCTCTCTTCTCTTTCCACCCTCCAAAATTACCACACTAGCAGTAATACTCCATTGTTTGTGCTGCGTCAGATATGAGCATTTTAATGTAGTTTGTGTGTCTGGAATGCAGCCATTACGCTTATGAAATCCACTGCAGCTGTGTTACTGTACACTCAAGGGCACTTAACTCAAAGGTAATGCAAATTGCTTGCTATAAGCAATTGATGGAGCATGATGGAAAGATGGGTGTAGTCTTTCATTTGGTAGGTCAGCAGTATACATGGGAGGAGCTTTACTTGATTTGCTTTTGAAAACAGGTTAACAAAGTAAGCTTGAAGTCCTCTAGACCATTGTCTTTCATGCTGTAATGTAGGTTAGAATGGAAACAGAGCTGTATCATAGAATCATGGAATGGTTTGGGTTGGGAGGGACCTCTGAAGATCACATAGTCCAACACCCCCACACTCCCCTCCGCTGTGGGCAGGGACATCTTCCACCACTAGATCCAGTTGCTCAAAGCCCTGTCCAACCAGACCCTGAACACTTGAGATAGATAGATAGATAGATAGATAGATAGATATTAAATATGTATATATATTATATATATTTATATACTTGTTCTGGAGTCTGTTGGATCACTGCTGAAGCCCTCTGAAGAATGGGGTAATTCATACTTACTTGTTTCAGCCTAATCATCCATTAATATAAATATTTTAAACCTGTATCATTTTGACTCCACTTTCTTTTAATCCCTTTATCTCTGCTTAGTCTTTTATATCACCATGAAACTGTCCTAGTTTTAGGACTTGCTTGCAATTTAGTCTGAAGTCATGTACATCTTGTTTTCTTTCTTTTTATTCTACCTTAAAGAGCTTAACTAATAAAATAACGAATAGTGACATATCAAAGCATCTAGGGGCAAGGATATAGGTCGGTTCATACATTGGGACTTGTTTCAGATGATGCAGACTCAGAGAGGCAACTCATATGCGACTGGTAGGCTTGTCTTACAATTTTTTCTTAACTGTGATAGCTAGAAGCTCACTCTTTAAAAATGAAAGCTGAAACCTGAGAAGAGTGACACGTCTGTCTGTCCTGTGCTCATGAAGCTAGTCATTCACGTATGTCTAGGCAGGACTATGTAAACAGTGGCATCACTGGGTTATTGTGTTCATTCCCACATGGCCAGGGGAGGACAGAAACTATGACTGTGAGGAGAAAACATGGCATTGCCAAAGGGATACACTGCACAGAGATACCTTTTTCTTCTTTCAACAAAGCACTGCATTTCTTATTGTTCTTTAAATTCAAAATGTTTAGAGCTGTTGCATACTTCAGGGCTTGGTTAATATCAACTGCTAAATTTTCATTTTTACTATTTCATAGTTATGCTTTTTTTAAAAAAAAAACAATGACACAGGCACAAGTGATCATAATCAACATTACAGGGACACTTGTTGACAATAGAGAAGTTCATCACCTTAATTAGTTGAGTTTGTACAGATCTGCTGAGATGCCCTCAGCCCAGCATACTATCATAGCCGTGACTGAACCTTACCCTGGCAGGGCCAGACAAAAATGAACGGTGTCTTGTCTTAACCTGGAGATAAAGCTGTGACTCGTTAATGAGAAAAGAAAGAATTGTAAAAAGATAGAGTGAGCAACGAAGGGGCCTTAGGAGGCCATGTCTTTACAGAGGTACCTAGGAAAGGTAAATGAAACTAACTGAAGGGGCATACAATTAAAATGGATTAGCTGAACATCATTAAAAGTCTATGCAGACTCATATTGAAAAGCATAACAGCCTGAAGAAGATGAGTCTGTGTTTATTAATTTTAATCTACGGAAGTGTAGGGTGAGTTTTTACTCGTATTTCTTTTTGGAAGAAGGCCGCTGATACTCTTTTTGTTTGAGTTTCCTCTTTATACATGGCAAAGACGTGAGATTTTGGCTGGGATTGTTAATTTTCTGAAGAAAGCAGGATAAACTACAGAAATTACAAAGGTCAAAATACTAAAAAAATATAATAGTTAAGTTCTACCTGGAAGTCATTTGTATTGTGAGCTGGGGATGTTTGTTTAAGTAAGTACCATTGAAAATGCACTTCTAGGACTGTTATTAGTATCTTGTGGGCTTTTTTCTTCTCCTCATTTTCATACACAGGTAGCCGGTATTATTGTTGAATAATGCTTGTTGACTGATGTGTCAGTTTTGAAGGACCAAAGGTGAGAAAAATACTCCTAGGACCTGCCTCTCCTAGGACCAGGCACACCTCCATTTGATGGCCGTATGCCGGTGACTCACACGTTGTCTTCGCAGCCAAAATAAGCTCTATGTATTCTGTGGGACAACACGTTACCTCTACTTGTGTAAAAGCATTGTGGTGTTGCTGTGAGTTAATGTAACGAAGGTCAGTGGTTAACAGTAGTTTATATAGCGACTCAAAGTAAGAATGTAGGTTGCTGGTCTATGATTTTACAGCAGAATAGCTAGTATTCTGTAACAAATTCACTGCTTTTTTTTTTCAGTGAAAATATTGTCGCAGTTAGAAGTCTTGAGGCACTCTCTCAAAGCATTTCTGGAGTTCAGACCAGCATACAGCCTAGCAAAGTCACTTTCTAAAATAAGTAAGTTGATTTGACACCATATTTGTATGTAAATTAAAATACTGAAAATAATAAAAGAAAGAAGAGGTTTATATATAAGAAAAATATTTAGAAGTTATTCAACAGTGATATGAATAAATTATTTAATTTTTCATGAGACCTGGGGATAAACCAGCCAGTATGTATGATTTTTTTTTTCTTTTGACTGGCTGCATTAATTGGGAAAGGCTTGCCAAAATCTAATTACTTTTAATAAGGATGCTTAAAATCATGGCTACAGTATGTGTCTTGATTCAAATGAGTTATAATGATCTGCGTTCAGTATTTTAATTTAGTGAAGACTTGAATATCCTACCTCCTCTCTGAATAAACTGTACTGCATGGTAATAACATAAGCTTGTAATCTGCATAGGGTAATTGCTGTTAACTTAAGGTACCCCTAGTGTCACCCTGTACATCGAAGTTTGGTAGAATGGTTTGTGTTGGTGCTGCATTTTACAAGTATCATCCACTGACAGCAGAAGGGAAGGCAAGGCAAGGCTGGCCTGTCCGAAAGCTCTTCGCTTCCCTTCCTGACTTGAAAAATTGGCTTGGTTTCCCCTTAATACTGTTAGCAAGACTCTCTGCTGATTGAAAATGCGGGGGGTGTTGCGTTTTTTAATTTGCTGTTCATGTTGTAAACTGGCATTAGTTCTGTATGTTACTGTGGTTTATTGAGCCTTATGTTAAGATATGCCACCACGCTATAAAATTGGTACAATGCTGACTGAGTGTGTGTCCACCCATTGATCTGCGTGAGTGACCACTGCTTTATTAATAGAAATTATCAGATTGATAATATCTTACTTTTCTCTTGGCCTTTTGTATTTTTATGGTCACTTACGTATTTCTAAATATATTACTTAATATACTCTTCAGCATTTTAGTCCTTGAATGTTTTTTTAAAGTATCACTTTCTTCAGAAAGGATGGGTCGATGATTCAGAGGAAAGCTCTGGATTCTGCATTTTGAAGCCTGATGTAACATATGCATGTTGTCAAACTTGTTTTCTTCTTGGGTGCACTCGTATTTTATGGACTGTGGAGACTGATTTCCTAATGTTCTTGTAGGCAACGGAGGAAGATGCTGCTTCACCTTTAAGTTTTATTTGGGACATAAAGAAAGCTCTCTGTGTCCATTGGAGAGTAACTTGAACATGAAGATGAGGGGGAAGATAGGGAGGAAAGTGAGGTTAAAATAGGGAAGGCTTCTTCTGCTATTGTGGTTTAGATTTTTGTTTTCTGATTTGTTGGTTGTTTGTTTGTTCGTTTTAAAAACTGTTTCGTTGTCTCCTAGATTTAGATTGCCACCATCCGTTGTTACAGATGTTAAGACTCCGCTTTAAACCAAAGACTCCAGTGTTCAATTGAACAAAACCCATTGTACACACAGTAATTTATCTCAAATCTTACCATCTCTAAGGGTTTATAGACTTGACTTGCTGAAAGACCTTGTGAAGCAATTACAGCACTTGCTTCATGATTTCAGCACAAGTTTCTGTGCGTGCTGCCGTAGAAATAGCATGTGATAAAGAATCTGGTTGAGTAACATAGTTTGCCAGTTTGACCCTTTGGCTCTCTGCTATGTCCTGTCTAGAGGATAATGATTAAAGTGTAGTGTGAAATCTTAAAACTTGTGCTGAATGCTCGCCTTCTGGGAAACATAGCAGGCTCTGTCTTTTGTATGTTTATATAATTTCCAAGAAGGAACATTGAATTAATATTCAACACTGGTTGTATCGCCCAAAAAAGTCCGTTACTATAAAATGTATTGAATTTTAAAATAGAAAAACAGAGTCCTAAGAAACATTACTAAAATAGGAAACATACAAAAATGTTTTAAAAGATTTAAGAACAAGCCAGTCACTCTTTACATCAAATGGTAGTAGCCTTACTACATTTTATGTGCAGTAAATCCATGAGGGTTAGTTGATATTATTTTTAAGTAAATCTTTCTTTGGCCATCATGAGACAGTAGAATCTTTAATTCTCTTTATCTGATTTAAGATGCAACTTAAAGGGCAGATTCACCATAAAAAATATGCCCATCTTTGGCCCATAAAGAATTATTTTTGTGCTAATGGATTGGAAAGATTGTCTACAATAACTTTTTTCATAGATTTGAGAAATACATATCATTTCATGACATGAAAGACATTACTTTTAAAGTCTTACAGTGGTGCATCTGCTGCAATCAAAAGCTTATCAGCCAAGTAAAATGTTTAAAAGAATTAGACTTAAAGGTTATCATAATGGCTTTGATTTAACCTTCTTCCTGATGTATATTTTGTTCCTCTTCTGAAGTGCAATCTTCACATAAGGTAATGTAGTTAATGACATTGAAGTATGTTCTCTTGACAGTCAGATAGGTCTATGGACTGCATATAAATCACTCAAAATATATTTCTTCTGTAGTGCTTGTTTACTTGTAGATACTTCTGTAGACTTGTTGGGTGCATTTGGTAGGTAATTATTTTCCTTTCAGCTATTTATACTTTACCTAGCCTTACGCATTTAATAGGAGCATACTGTATCCAAATTAAATCACCTGATAATCTTGTAATCTCTGAAATAAAAATTCTCAATGTTTTGTTCATTTTAATTTCTTTGCTGCCTTACTGTACATGAATTTAAACAACAACAACACCAAGTGTAGGAGTTTCTGAAAATACTTATTTAATTTCAATAAGAATGTAAAAAAATCAGTATTTTTTTAATCTGTGTAGGTTCAGAGACTGTTTTGACTGAAGATGGGTGTAGGTAATAAAATTCATCTTAATTATAAAAGACTACCTAATGAAAAGTCTTTGAACACAACTGGAGTTAGCTGGAAGATTTTTTTGTACTGCTTCTCATGACAAAGATGCCCCCATAGTGAAATTAAATCCTTATGGCACTTCTGGTAAACCAGCTGTAAGCAGATAGATACTGATATCCATATATTTAGGTTTTCATAAAGAACAAATTTCATCAACTGTATCTCTCATAATAATTTTCTTTATTGCTACTAATTAGGAGTGGTTAATTTGGAATGTGATTTTTATGAATTTTGGGGATTCGATCTTAAATTAGGAGCTTGACGTGGGGACCTCAGGACATTCTTTATTATATTAGGGTTTTCTGGGAAGCTGAAATTGCACAGTGCTTCACAAGGTGAGATCAATTTAAATTCTTCTTGCACAGGATATACATACATCTGCTACACAATGTTGGAATGCAGTTTTACAATCAGATACAATTTTGAAGACACAACTAATGTGTGTTCATACTTTTTAATCATATAGTTTAGTTGCACTTAAATTTAGAATTTCTTAAAATAAGAAATCTTTCCCATCCGTTACTGGAAGACATTACTGTTTCCCGGAAAAAATTTCTGTAGATAAGTCATGTATATTCTGTGTGATACAATCTAGTGGCTCCTCTTCCAAGGACCTGGCTGTGTAGTGGGGTTTTTGTTTATTTGTTTGTTTTAGAACTGCCTGAGGGTATTGCTGTGACTTTCTGTGAGGTTTTGCTCTGTGTCTTTGGAGTTATTGTTTCTGCAATTTCATGGTGACTGTAATGGCAATGTGCTTTAGTAGCAGGACACGTTGCTGTGCATCCCTGTGCTCACTTTGTTGTGAATTATCTGCTCTTCCTAATAACCTTTTCTGGAGTGATTTGTGATTCAAACAATAAAGGGTTGGCAAAATAATTTTTCATCATGATGTTTAGTCTGCATATTGGCAAGGAGAGCAGAAGTCAACAAGTGTCATCTTTCTTATTGTAACCTCAGTTGTCCCTTATTTCCTACTTTGTTTAAGATCTTTAAACTAGTCAATCTCTTGAGAGCCTGTCTGTTCTCTCCTGTTCCTCGTATGCAAGTCAGAGAAATCCTTCTCTAGCAAAGCTGCTCCACTTCTTCCCCATTTTGCCTGGACCAACCTGCAGCCTCCCCTAAAAATTCTCAGGCACAGTTCAGAAATTGGCAAGAGCTGAGGAACTGAGAGAGCTGGATGTTGCCAGCAGCATTGAGATGGTGTTTTACTGTATGCATGTAGACTGTTTCGTGCTGTCTGGCCTAGCGGCCAGAACAGCCCCAGGTGTTAATACAGGTATGGGATTTGTTATCTAACGTAGTTGAATCACTAGACTGTCCAGCAGGACATAATTTTAATCAACATAAAGGTTAAAACTTGGTACCAGTTTGTTCAATAAGGCACCTTAAAGTACTTCTGAGAGGACTTGTTTAGATGTATCATGGACAGTTATTGTCTCCCATATGGAGAATCATTCAGGGTTAAGAATACTTCTACATAATCTGTTGTTATATTTTGATTCCTCCAACTTGAAAGCCCATCCTGAAAGAGGTCTCAGTGACTGTGTGAACTTCACTCAGCAGCAGGAAGAATGACGGTGATGGAGATGGAAAAGGCCGAGGTAGTCAATGCTTTCTTTGCCTCAGTCTTTACCTTCAGGAGGCCTTCAGGAATCCCAGGTCCCAGAGACCAGGAGGAAGACCTGAACTAAGGCAGACTTACCCTTGGTACAGGGATAACAGGTTAGGGAACATTTTAAACAAACTGGACATACATGAGTCCATGGGACTCGTGTGACTTCTTTCTTCAAGAAAGGCAAGAAAGACGATCCAGGGAACTACTGGCTGGTCACCCTCACCATAATCCCTGGGAAAGTGATGGAGCAAATAATCCTATAACCCATTTCCAAACATAAGAAAAGTAGATGACTGGGAGCAGTCAGCATGTTTGTATGAAGGGGACATCATGCATTACCAACGCAATAGTCTTCTAAAACAAGATAACTGGCTTGGTGGATGATGGGAGAGCAAAGGATGCTGTTTATCTCAACTTTATAAAGGCTTTTGACAATATCTCCTGCAACACCCTCTTAGACAAAATGATGAAATACAAACTAAATGAATGGACAGTGAGGTGGGCTGAAATCTGAGCTACCAGGCTGACCAGGTTGTGATTAGCAGCACAAAGGGTAGCTGGACGTCAGTCACCAATAGTGTCGGCCAGCAGTCAATACTGGGGCCAGTACTGTTTAACAGGAATCTCATGAAGGTCAACAAAAGGAAAAGTCAAGTTAATATGATATTATCACAGTTTTTTTTCAGTATTTCCCCTACTACTTCTACAAGTACTTTGGTTCATAGTCCACTCTGTATTACTGAAAATCATACCAATTCTCTTAATCCACTTTACAAGATTATTCTAATTGTTTAGTCCTTTCCTGATTCTTCTTTTTATTGGCAATCTTCCCCACTAAATATTGCCAGAAAACATCATCTACTTTGGTTTTTTTTTGCTTTTTGTGAAAGATAAATGGTAAAACTGTCAAGCAATCCAATAGACCTATATTAAACTTCGTTGTGTGTTGCCTATAGGCTGTGCCCATTGTGGCAGGAGTTGCAGACATGTTTCTTTTCTCATCTCCTTTGTTTTCCTCCACTCCTGATACTTGTGGGAGAAGAGCAGAAGGAACTTCCATGTGTAGTGGCATTGCTTCATTCTCACAGTAGAGGTCTAGAAGGAACAGGTTCAGTTCCTTCAACAGATTTATCATATCTTTTATTAGGTGGTTTCAGATTTTCACTTTGATCCTGATTTTAGGTTTAGGTGGCTAAATTTAGTATTTAAAGCAGTTTTTAGGGAAGTAAATAGTCTATAAATAGAAATAAATAAATTGTGCTTCCAACTGAAGATGGTAAGAAATGGCTTTGTGCTGTCCTAGTGGCTTTGCACCTTAAAAGGCTTACTAGTCCCAAAAGAGGAACAGCCTGTGGAGAAAGCCAGCATCACTATTTTGGGGGTTTTAAGTACCTTTAGCTTCTCCCTTCTAGCCAAGCAGGGAACCATGTACAGACGTACAGCAAGAGAGTGAAGGGGTGAATTGCTTCCATTCTTTCCTAGATTGATATCACCAATTGTTTCTTCTGTGCAAACAATGTTGTTCAGCCCTACGTAGGTGATTCATAACCCAAGCTCTCAAAATTATGACATGAAACTTCAGGTTTTAAAATAGTAAAGCATGGGGCTTGTGTGCTTCTTGATCATAAGTTACTGTTGTATTTTTTAATAATTATTAATTACAATGTTTGTCCATATTAATGAACACTTATTTATTTTTAGTAAAGCATTATTGTTTCTTTTAAGAACTCCAACGTTATGTTTATTCACACAAAATTCAAACACCATGAACATAAAGGGCCTCTTTATACACAACAGGTTTTTTGGTATTCCATCAGTGCCATGAAACTTACTCTGCACTTTATTGCCAACCAGGGCAGCACGCTGAGGTGCCTCACCTGCAGAAGATAGAGACTGTCGCTAGCACTGATGCCAGTTGCCACAGTCCTGTTTTCTGCTCTGTGAGCTCTGAACTGCTTTGATTAACTACTTACGGGTATTCTGGCATGTTAAGTACACAGTGTAACATCCTTACTTCCCCTTAGTGTTAAAAAATGCCCCAACAAATCCCTTATCTTACATGCCCATCCATTCATGCCTTGAAGAATGCTGGAAAATGTTAAAATACAAAATATTATATGCATAGCATTTACTCAAGAACTTAAATGACAGTCACGTTAACAGCAAATGGGACCTCTAACAGTAGTCTGGTGCTGTATCATCACTTGGCTTCTAGTGAAGTTTCCCCCAGAACTGAAGGGATGGTACTGTCTTCTTTTATTTGTTGCTCCTGTTTAGAGCAACCCTAGAAGAAATGAATGTCACAGACGGTGTTCTGCATTTGACTAGACTGAATCTGTGGAACACACAGACAGTATGTACAACAGTACAGTGCATCCCTGTTGTGAAGATATCCTCTAAGTTTTAGGAGACACCAAAACATCACAGTCTAGAATGACCTTTCACGGAGCTGGGGATTTTGTCTGTTTGAAGGCTTTATTGTTTTGTGAAGGGCAAAATAAGATTTCTTTCAGAATTTTTGTGAGTGATCTTGATGCAAATAAACCATTGTGAAAAGGGAATAAAATTACATGTTTTGACAATATGAATCACACTTACGTTCATTTAACTCTCTTCAGATCAAATTAATATTCTTTAGCATGCTCAGCGCTATTTCTTTGCATCAATCAGGTGCTGAATGCACATTCTTTTCATTTCATGCATTATAAGTGTACTTCTTTGTAAAGACCTTTGGATTGTTCAGTATTTAAGATGAATTTGAAAGGAGAAGGTTGCTGCATGGAAACTCCTTTCCATATCTCCAGAGAAACACATTAAAAGGGAATAATATGTATGTGCATATATACTGATAAGTAAAACATATCTGAGATATTCAATTAATGGGTTTTTTTTTAATTTTTTTTTTTTTAAGATCACCATACATTCTATTCTGCAGTCCAAATTCACTGTAGGCACAGATTGCCAGCTGTGGCTCCACTGAAGAACTGATTATAGAGGATCTTTTGGATGGGTATGCTTCTTTTTTCTCTGGAGCTGACCTTCCTCTCCTCTACATTTCATTTGCTAGGTTCTGCCTGCTGGCAGAGCAAGTCTGTGTGGGCTGTTATGCCACCAGTGTTGATCCCGGGGAAGAAAGCTGCACCAAAACCCTATAAATTTGCATTTATATTCCCATACCCCAGAACTGTAATGAGTGGATTTTGTTTTAAGATTCTCTATGTATTTTATGAATAAAATGTCTTTATTTTTCTCTTTATGCCATTGTCAATCTGGTTTTCTTTGTGTCATATATGGAGTAGGCAACGTAGGGTTCCGTATCGGCTTAATATTGTAATCCGCTGATGAAACCTCACAGAAACAAATATGAGTTGCAGTAGTTGCTTTTTAATAATAGTGTACAGCCTGTTGTCCGCACAGATCAATATCTTAGATTAATTATTTTCATCTGATTGTATATTATTGAGACTTAATCGTGTTGCTTATGCAAGTATATGTGAAATGTTAAGTTTGTGTCTCATAGACTAGAGCTGACTCCCCCAGTACCTGTTTTAGCATTTGCAAACAGCTTAACCTGGATCTAGCACTACCTGTAATAGCTCTGCCAGAAGGTTTTTCTGTTTTGTCTGGCTGCTCTGAATTCCTGTACATGGACCACAAATAATGACATTCCCTGGCCTGAACTATGCAGATCAGCGTGATTATCACTGTCCATTCTGGCTTTTAAGATCTTCAACCGCATTGTCTGGCCGCGCTTCTTGCAATTAGACCTAGAATGTATCTCTTCATGCAGCAGCCAAAGTTTACTGATGGCTCAGCCAGAAAAGTGGCTTAGAAGAATGTTCTTACTGTAAAATGCAGTGCCTGCTATAGGTGTTTTTAAATGCTTATGAGCAGCTGGGAAAGCTATTCAACCATGTAATACCTCTGAAAAGTATATCTTTGATTTTTTTAAACATTTTTTTTCAATTTAGAAACATTTTGCTGCTTTTCCCCACCTCAACACCCATGCAGTTGACCATGGTGATCATGTGCCTCTGTGGGGAGATTCGTAACCTCATTCATCAACTGAAGGTAACACTGTGGCCCCAGCGGTATTCCCAAAAACACACACACCCCACCCAAATGAAATTTCAGCTCCTAACTAGTGCCACTGAAAGGAGACCTGATGGAAATTACAGGGGAAAGGGAGCGGAGGGAAGAACTTCACAGCTTTTCCAACAGTAGCATAATCTTAGATGAGCTTAACTCAAACATGAAAACACACTCTGGGTCAAATCTGTTGTATTGTCAGAAGAGGAAGAGCTATCTTTATATTCTTGGAGAAGTTTCCATTTTATAAAGGATTCTGTCTGTGCTGATGCTATATTTTTAGTTCACTGAATTAGTCAGTAGCTAGCGATGACCTCCCTTGATCTGTGGAAGAGTTCAGGCAAGGTTCGTGTGTTAGTGCCCGGTGTGAGTCGGGAGGATACGGTGTCACTGAGCACCAGTACCTGACCAACCATAAGCTCAAGTTCCACATCCAGAACCACAGCCCAGTGCTGCTTGCAGCTCCACTGCAAGATTTCAAAGCAGGTGAATCCCAGCTCTTATTTTTTATGATCACCATGCTCTTTTGAATTAGGCTGTTATAAAAGTTAACTGGGTTTTTGCCAGATCTAAGCATCATATTCAAATACTTGATAAAAGTATTCTGCGTCAGTGGATTGTTTTCAGTTATGTCTTTTGTTTTAGATATCATTTCACAGCTGAGAAGCCAATCCAGATATGGAAAAGAAAGAACCTATTTTCCTCTTTTGAACTGGTGAAAGAAAAAACATGGGAGAGGATGAGATCTATTCATTTTAATAACTTTTAAAAAATTATTTTAGATTTTTTTTTTTCAAAGCCTTTAATGATGCAGTGGACAAACAAGTACTAGGAGTTTGATACTTAACCAGATTAGGCACTTAATAATCTACAAAGCAACTGTTGGATATTTCAGGAGCTAAATACCTTTTAAAATCTAGCCTGTGGTGACTCAAAATTATTAATCATTTTAAGTATAGTTAAAGTAACTATAATTACTACTGTCTTTACTAGGAAATCACTCGATTTTAAATGTGACTTATCTTTTTGTGCTTTCTTCCTTGGGTACTAAGCCCAAAGTAGTATTTTTTCTTTTAGTTAATAAAAAGCAGATTGTAATTTTTGGTTTGTACTTTTTTTCCACTAAAGTGCAATTTCCATTCAAATGTAGCATGAGAGAAACGTTGAGTAACATTACCCTCTTAAAGAGGAAGAAGGTCACTTGCCTTTTTCCAGCATAAGCAGGGAGCTGTGTTAGACCTCATAGCTCTCAGAAAACCAAGATGGTTTTTAGGTTAGCAGGAAGGGATGGACTCTGAAGGATGTAAAAGATCCAATTACAAAGACTGTATGTCTGTTTAACTTGGCCTCTGTGAGGACACTGGTGCTTCTGTAGAGAAGCAGCAAGTCGGAGGATGCTGGAGCTCTGTTAATCTCGTGCCCAGATGGAAGAGTTGCTGTTGCAAAACCTTCACCACAGCAAGGGAGAGCCCTTGTGCAAGTGCTCATCAGTTAAAAAGTACTATGTTTAAGGGGAAAAAAAAACCCCCAAAACTAAACAGCTAAGAAAAACTCTCCAAAATCGAGATCACTCCTGCCACAGGTTACCTCAAAAGGTGGAACAATGCATCCTTATAGATAATGCTTTAATTTAAGAGAAAAAAAAAAAAGCTTTGCTTCCCTATAGTTAAAAAAAATATGGAAAAGATTTTGCAAGTCAGAACGAGTGTTCTTATGTAAGACCAGTGATATTTTTTTTTTTTAACCCATGTTACCTCCTATCTAGCCAGCATCTAAGCACGCCGTTGTGCAAATAAGGGTGTTAGATAGTAAACCCCGTGTGCTGTGTCTCACCAGTGCTTGCCTTGGAGGGTTTTATGGAAATGGATTTCAAAACTACATAAAACAAGACACTTTCCCTTCAACAACTGATTAGGATTGAGATGATTTACTGGCATCAGTTCTTTGAAGAACAGAGAAAATAATTTTGAGTAGTAACAGGGGAGCGCTAAGGCAGAAACTGTAACCGAAGGCTCGTCTGCACATAATGAGGAGGAACATGAGGGAAAAACAACCATGAGAAACAGAAATTTCACTGTAAAATCATATGGCCTGATTTTTCCTGACACTAGCTCACTGCAGTCACTTATATAAAGTTGCTGTAAAACAGCCAGTGGTTTGAGTCATGAAGATTTTTGCTGATAGCTATTTATGTTTACTTTGGATATACAGAAATATTTTCAAAAGGATGAAGGGCATGGTGATTGGCAGCCTGGCTATTAAAGGTATCAAGTGAGCTAAGAACTCTATGTTCATATGCGTGCCCTGTTTATAAACTGCAGTCAGGCAAAGAAAAATATTTTCTTTGGTCTACCACTAGGCATGACTTCTTAGGTAATCCCGATTTTTGAAGCATTACTTCTTCCCACCTTGAAACAAAAAAGAAGTTTTAAAAGTTATAGGTGTTATCCAGCTGAGTCAATAGGTCCCTGGTCTAACTGGAGGTAGCACTAGTCTGAGCTACCTGAACCTGAACTGTGGATCTTTCTGTTAGTGCTTCTGAGTAAAATGACAAAAAAAGCTCTTTATCCCATAAGGAGCCAGGGCTCCAGCTATGCCAAGCACTGCAATCACAGCAAGGGCTGTGAGTCGTCCCCTGAAGGATGTACAGCCTTGTTAGAGACAGTATGTGTCAGGGAAGCGGAGAAAGTTGATGGAGTGACACATCCCATTTGATACTTCATCATTTGAGAGTGGTAAAAACTGTTGTTAGTTATCTAAGGTCACCTAATCCTGACAGTGCTCAGTTTCTCTGTTTCATTCTTACAGAGGTGTTGCAAGAGGTAGCGTTTTTGGGAGTAATTCAGAGTGAACGCTGTATGCACAAGACCCATCTGAGGGAACTGTGGAGGTGTTTAAGTTACACGGGCACGTGTGTGCCAGCGCAGACCCGATGCCTGGCTGGTCTGACGGTCTCTCTCTGACAGCGGGCAGCGCACGATACCTGATAGGAAGGTGTAAGAGGCAGCAAATGTAGTACAGTCTGATCCCATGTCCATCTCATCTCAATCTGCAGTAGATGGAAGTTGGTTGAAACCCTTCCAACATTATAATTCTCATTTTATGAGAGAAGTAAAAAATCAGCTTCTCTTCTAAGGTTGACGTTACTAGTGGAGCAAAGGCACATAAGGAGAAGGATACCTTTCTACAGAGTAATGAAAACGTTGAGGTGCGTGTATCCAAATAGGTCAGCCAGAAAGGAAGAAGTGTTAATAATTTAAGAGAAAACTAGAGAATGGAAAGGAAAGTTTAAAAAAAGAACAAGCAAGCAAGTAGCTTATCACAAGAGCATCTTATTTAAAGTCAGGGAAAGCTTTAAGAACTGCTGTGGCAGAATTAAGAGAAAGAAAATACATCTGTAAATGTATTTGAGATTAAGGAAAACATTTGTGTTAAAAATCATACTGCAAGAAATGCATACATTGAGATAAGAACTGTTTGAGGGGTCGACTCATATTTGAGAGCAAACTGGAGCTACTGCACTGAAAATTCCTCCTCCTAATTAGATAATCAATGAAAACATCATACAGGTGCAGCATGTCACAGGGAGGTATCTTGTGGAAAATGAGTATTTTGAACATGTCATTCTATAAGGGAGACAAAATCAGCAAAACTAAAGCATGCAATGTGGTTTGTGTAGGGGTCAGGGATGCCTTGGTTTTGGCATCAGCTTGCTGCTCCGAGTGGGTGCAACCCACTCCTTCTCTGCCTCCCTCTGCTTCCCGTCACATCTCAGGCACCTCTCCGAAGAGTCGGGAGCTTTTCCTTTTCCAAGGCAGGTTCCCAGCTGGCTGCCACCTGCCTGCCCGGGGAGAGGGGGGTTGCCCCTGCTCCATGACCCTGGGAGAAGAGGGGGAAATCTGTGCCTGAACCTCAGCGTGTGCCTGCTATTGGTGAGCACGAGAATGAGAAGAGGAGCTGAGAAGTCTTACGATCTCAGCTATAGTAACACACAGTAATTGTTAGCCGACCCTAGAGACCCTGTAGAAACAACCAGGTTGCTTTGAGCAACCTGATCTAGTGGAAGATGTCCTTGCCCATGGCAGGCGGGTGGACTAGGTGATCTTCAAAGGTCCCTTCCAACCTAAACCATTCTAGGATTCTACGAATATCTAGTGATGGGCATGCTCCGACCCTTCCCCTTCCTCGCTTCCACTTCTCCGCCCTCCCACAGAGCTTGCTGTGAGGAGGGTAGGAGAGATACAGCTACATCGCAGATGGGAATTGGAAGAGGCTCCGATTACAACCCTAAATTTTTGAGTTTTGGGGGGTTTCGTCTGAGTATTGTGCAATGAAATTTCATAACTTGAGGAAAAGAGGGACAGTCACAACCCCTGCATTCCCTCCTTCCCAGGCTCTGCGGGACCTGGTACCAATCTCTTAGGCATAAAGTATTGAATGCAGATTGTACTTTGAATGAGTGGGTGGGGTGCTGTTACTAATCTCGTCCCTGAAACAGGCACCCAAAATTAGATCAATGGCTGTTTGGAAATTTCCTGCTATAAGGAAGTTCTGACAAGTTATGTCATGCTGGGACATTTGGAGAGTATGTTATGTAATTTTACCTAAAATAGAGACAAGGGTTTGTAACAAAATTGTGATGAAAATAAATTTAAAGGATTCTAATAATGGAAAACAGCTTGTTTAGGGATGGTGCCTGGAAACTAAGGTGAAAAGCAGGAAGAAAATACTACTGAAGTTATTCTTCATGCCTGCTGGTGTTTGTAGGTTGTGCTTGCAGGACGCAGGCTGCATTTTCACGTGCACAGCAGTATTTCTCGTGTCAGTGTTGCCTGAGTCTCTGCCCCAGGGATAGTGCGGCAGATTTCAAATTGACTTATGGGATGGTATATTTTTAGCAAGTGTATGGTAGGTCTGGGAAAATGAAGTTTGTTCCTGACTGGCTGATGCTTCCAGAAGTTGTTCAGCTAGGGAGAACTTCTGGGCAAATGGCGAGGTCCTAAGAGTACATCTCAGTTTGACAGCTTCAAAACAAAGTCAGAGGAAGGATAACAGTACTTTGAATCTTGAAGGCATAATTGCAACATTAAATAACAAATTCTTCACAGAATGTCTAGTAGGTAGTTAGTTATCCTTTCTTATTTACAGATAAGTCACAAACCCCTTACGACCTATTTAATTACTCTTATGAATTCCGTGAACAAGCTGAGGATGGGAGCTGGGTGATGCATGAATAATCCCAAATGAGACTTCTGTTAAAATATTTTATATGATTGTACCCAAATTGCCTGATATCCTTTCTCCAGAAATACAGACATGTTCTTCATTTCTATGCTTCTGTCTTCCATTCTGGGACAGTTTACAATGTAAACGTATTCCCGATGCATTATTTACTGTTCTACTGCTTCTGCTTGCTTTGCTTTTCATCACTAGGTGGCAATATCTTAACAGTCAGTTACAAACACAGGGCAAAACAAAATGGTGCAGCAAAACTAGTGAGGTAAACTAAGAAGGATTTCTGTTGCTTTATTTAGAACTTATCACATTAAATTACTTTGTGAAGTGCTTTCTGTCACTCTGTACTTTTAATGTGGACGCTAGCAAGATGTTTATTTTACCTTGTTAAATCATGGGACATCATAGGTACATAGAGTTCAGTTGATTTAGATAACAATTTTCATTTTAACAGAGGACATTAGTAAAGCATGTGTACAAGCTGTTCTGTTAATGTTTGGCTTGAATTGTTTTGCATTATGCATGCTGTAATAAGAAAAGCAAAAAATCCCTGTAAATATTTTAATGTAAGGAAAGAAGTGCATAAACTCAACAAATGCCAAGTTGAAGAAAATAAACTCACTACCTATAAACACTGTGGGGTTTTTTCTGCTTAAATGTAAAAATACTATTCCTTTTTTTATTGCTCACTTACACATGGACTTGTCGCTTCACAAATAATACAAAAACACATTTTTTCATTGTTTCTTTTTTCTTCCTGAAACCAAAGGGAGCAAATCAGATACCTCAACATAGGTGTCTAGCAGAGAGCCTCCAACTGCTTCAGAAGATACAGTGTAGGTTTTATGTCATATCTGCCAGGCTCCATGAATAGCTCACATACCTTAGGGTATCTATAATCACACTAGACACCTATATTTAGGCACCTGAATACCATTCGACTATGACCAGTATCCATCTGAAAGCTAGCACAGTCTTTCAAGAGTAGATCATAAAGAGCTTCCAAGTAGCTTTATTAAAGAAGGGAAAGTGAAATCATGAATGCCATGCAATGTATCCCAGGATGTGAGAATATAATAGATCCTTTTTGTTTTCATCTGTTAAGTGTGTTCTGCACTGGAATCAAATCGATCCGGGAATCATTCTTTGTAGGGTTGCTTTATTTTGCCTAAAAGGACTATATCATATCAAAACCACAGAGACCCTAATAAGCAGCCCTTACTTAGTGAGGAAAACTCCAGACAGCCAAACTTTTACACAAACTGTAACTGTGTAAATCCAAGCTCATTCCATGGGAATCAGAAAGATGGGTGTAATTTAGCATACAGCACTATCTGGCTAAAAGGACATAGGATTTGACCCAAATTAAGAAGGAAAAACTGTATGACTTGGTGAAGCCATAGAAAATCAAAAACCATGTTAAAACTTCCAGCAGTTCAGTAAAGCTACTTTCGGCTTTGGCATCTGTGGCCACAACAGTACCTGGAAGCTGTGGGGAGCTGGGCAGGAGCAGAATGACTGACACCTAGCAAAGATAGAAGCAAGGTATTGAGCACAAACTGGGCAAATAAAAAGTTGTATTTTGTTTAAGCTTTTTGCTAGATTAGGGCTGAAGTGCTCCTGTCTCTCAGGGTAACGCTGCAGGAGAGACTGGGTTATGCAGACCAAGGAGAGGCTTTGTACTATTGGCACTCATAAATACAATTCACTGTGGTTTATTGATGGAGTTTGAATAAAAGTCCTTAGAGATCAAAAATATAATCACCTGCTACATAAGTCAAAAGACTCATTCTGTTAGCAACGAATACGGAACACCCTGTTCTACTTAATGGTTTCTGCAACTAGAAGACAATCGGTGTGTGTGCGCTACGAAAGAAATTAAGTGTGCAGAATTTGAATCTGTTGTTTATACTTGCTTTGTTACTGTTGTCATCCCTCAGGGGCCTTCAGCTACTCCTTGCATTTGGCCTCAGATTCTGAAGAGTTCAGATTGCAAAAACCAAATAGGTCCTTTCATACCAAGCTAAAATGAGCCCTGAAGGATTGTGCAAAGACTGTGCTATATTCATATCTCCATATGCTTTTTTAAGGATTCCTGCAAGAATTGCACAGAATGTAGAGGACTAAACTGCCTGTATGACTGTTATAAATAGTACTCACTAAAAATGTAAACAGGGTACCTATGCTTCCAAATATTAAGAATCTAAATAAAGTACCTGATTTACAAAAGTAGTTACCCTAAGTATCATGTGTCGAAAGTGAAGAGAAATAGGCTGCTTCAGAAAATAATTGTGCTCTTTACTGGAACTCTTGGGAACTTTTGAGTCATGCTGAAGGCACTCACCTCCCCGTGTAGGCATCTAAGCTGGATGCCTCCATAGATACTGTGAATACCTCCAGCAGTATGTGTTTCTGTTATTCTTTTTCTTTTTACTGAGTGAAAGTTTTGGAAGTCTATTTTTCAGATATTTTGCAATGAACATAGCGCAGTGTTCTGCTCATGAGAACACTTCTGACTGTGCTGACGAACAGCTTCTCCCAACTTGTTTTTTCCAAAGTTGGGGCATGGAAACTCCACAGACTGTTCAGCCAGAGAAGGGTATAAAGCAGGTACCCAAGGCTCCTGGACATGTGCTACCTCTGATCTCAGAAAGCAGATGAGAGAACAGAAGGTGCACTGCACATCTATGATCACAAATGTGGAGTCTGAGTTACACAGAAACGTTTATAATTGAAACAATGCTTCTATTATCATGGTAAATCAGCAGGTGCTTCATCATGGTAGACTTATGAAAAGCCTTACATTATGAATCTATAACTTCTTATGGTGAAAAAATTGGTACATTGTCATTAATTTATCATAAACTCCCATGTCATAATATCATAAAAAGAAGCCCACTGTATTTGTAAATATGTAAGACTGTAATACCCATCATCAGAAAGCTTACTTACACTGACAGATTTTGTATGCTTATGCCTGTCTATCTTTCACAACCTGGAATACGTAATTAAATTCTAAATATCATAAAGTCAACAAGAATTAAAGTGGAGGCTGTATACTTTCAAAGCTGCTTAGTCTTGTCAGGCTCCCTGAAATAAGTTCAGAACACTATATTAGAATGCTGCTGTTTCTGCCATTTCAGAAAAAAATGAAAACACCTGTTGTAGGAGTGTTTCCAAAATGTGAGCAAAACCATGATGTTATCTGGAGGATGTCCTATTTGAGCAAATTTAGACTGGCAAATATTTAAATGAAGTTTAGCATTTAAAAGGATTTTTTAATATTTTAAGATTATTTAATGATATATATATTAGTGAGATTTTAATTGGTTATATATTTAAAAAAGCTGTTAGAGCAAAAGTTAAATTTGGAGGCATTTATATTCTGGGTGCTACTTTCTAAAGCAGAACTGATAATGGGGGAGTATCAACCCTGAAGTAAATTTTAACAAGAGTATTGCATACCAGGCTGCAAACGCCTGTATTAAACTAGTGGGGCAGTTTTTCTTCTTGTAGCTCATTAGACTGCTCTGTGGGCAAAAAAAGCAGTTCCTTAGTTTGTACCTCTCCGTAGTACAATTGTGACATCAGGAAGCATAATGTAAAAGTTGTATTCTGTATGAACTCTTTCATACAATGCCAAAAAATACACAATCTAAGAGGGGTGGCATTTTTCTTTAATATGCTTTGTCTTAAGGCATCCATTAAGTTGTTCAATATTTTAGGACAACAGCATATTGTCAGTGGAAGTGCACAATAGGTAAACGCCTTCTTCAGAAAGAATACTCAAAGGTGAAAGCAGTGAGATTCTGCGTTGTATAATAATGTTGTGATACAATGTTAAAAAAAAAAAAAGGCTACTATACATGAAATAGAATGACTTTGGCTCTGAATCAATTCAGAGGTGGTCAGTAAGAAAGGTGCTAGGGGATCTGCCGCTCCTAGACAGAAGGCTGAATGTACCTATAGCCTTTTGAATGTCAGTCCATAGGGAAGTGCAAGCAGGCATTGGGTGATGCTTTAAGATCCCAAACACAAACTCTACTTAAAGTAGCCAAATCCAGATATCCTTGGATGTGGTAGCCCATTTATTTCTTCACCAAATGATCGCAAACCCAAGAAGAGATTGTGCTGGTTACACTTGATAACTGGTGAAGACCAAGAAGGGCAAGTGGCAGGAACATTACTGGATCGTGTTTGTACAAGCTGATTCAGGATAAGCAAGAATAGGCCTGCAGCTTTGAAAAGACAAACTATGAGAAATAAAAGGAACTGGTTAGTGACAGTGAAGAAATCAGGTAGTCACCTGCAGGGGTGTCTGAAATTTCTTTAACTTGAAAGCACCAAAACCAACCAGCCAACAAAACCTTGAACTTTTTATTCTGCCTTGGAGGGAAATGTGAGACCCTCAGGAGCATCCTACGGGGTCCCACCTCACGTGGTATTGTCCTCCTGACAGCAGCAGTAGAAGACGCTGTTTGGGAAGAGCGCACACAGGCATAGCCACTTTCTGCAGCCCATCCCTCGCATACGCCCCAGTGTGTGCGCTGCTGTATTAGGGATGTCAGAGGGAAGTGCTTTCCTGCCTCGTCCCTTTAGCATCCTTTATAGACCTAAATTTGTGTTTATTATCAGCATTTTGAAGCTGCTAATGCTGTCTACCTCCACAGCCTCCAGTAGCAACAAATTCCAGAAGCTCACAACTTCCTGAAGAAAGCAACACTTTCTTTTGTTTGCTTTAAACTGATCTCCCAGTCATTTCACTGAATGCTCCACTATTCTTATAGAAGAGGACTGCAGAGTTATTGGAAGAGTCCCTGTTGCGTTGTTAGCAAAGACAGTTGTGGATTGGAGGTTAGAGGGTGCTAATTTAATGTGAGCACTGTCAAAAGTTCAGCTGAGTAAGAATATGTAAAGGAGTTAAAAGCAAATGGTTAAACGTCCTTGGTCCTTTACAATTTTGAAACAAGAACATTGATTTTGAAGGGTCCAGTATCCAGTGAGGATGAGAGATACAGTAAGAATAAGACATGACCACTAAGTAAGTGAATGCCTTGCCTTTATTTTCCATAAGGATGGGGCCTTGTAGAGGAACAGAGGTAGGAGGAATAATACCAACAAAACAAAAAAATCAATTAGGAGGTGGGAAAAAACCTCAGAGATCTTCAAATTCCCATTACAAAAACCAGGTAACTTCCCATTCATAAAAACATAAGAGCGGCCATATGAAGTTGCAGCTTGGGTAATAAATTTTTTGTTCAATCTGTTAAAAGAGAGATTCTGCCTTGTAAATATAGACCACAGAATTAGTTGGGGGAAAATGATCTATATCAACAGAGAGGCTACTTGACCTCAGCCACGCTCAAGCTTTTGAAACAAAATTTGGTGGGAGTTTATATTTAAGGGTGTGGATTTAATTGAAAATTGGATAAAATCCAATACAGATTTAGGAAGGACATGTATTTGCAAATTAACTTTATGTTTTTATTTTCAACAAGAGAATTGTGATAAAATTAATGTATCAGTCATCTTCAAAAAAGGATTTGATGTAGCACCACAAAGGAAATTATTATTTAAATCCTTGAACATAGGAATTAATGTAATATTTGTGAGGATGAATAAGGACTTCCAAACCTATTTGGCATTGTCTCTGCTGAAAAATCAATTAGAGGAATAGTAGGATGTTATCAGTTGTATGTCTTGGGACATGCCATATTTGGTATTAAATTTAACTTTAATCGTAAAAACTTGGAGTGGGCTGGTGGAAACAGGATGGTATGATGATGAGGCATGGTCAGTAGGGGGAACGGGGATGGGGAGATCTCAGAAAAGAAATTAGGGGCCCAGAGTGACAACAATAGGATGATATTTAACAGTACAGGGAGGAAGAGCTGATCAGATCTCTTTGGTAGCTGGTGAGATCGAACTTGAGATGCTCTGAACATTTCTCATAGTCGTGTTCACGAAAGGGTGTATACTGGTTTTGAGTAAACTGCATTTAGGAATTGAAAGAAAGTTTATAAAGTGAGTTTCTAGAACAGCCTTCTGTTAGTGAGGACACAAAACCTTATCTCTAGATGAGGTATGTTTACAGAAGACATTTAGAATATTTTCAGTGAGAACCACGGGAGTTTGGTCTCAATGACCCTTGTGTTCCTCGGTTTCCAATCCAAACACCAAATATTCTGCATACTGAACCTAAAAATAATGTGCAAGTGTAATTGCTGACAAAGTTTTCAGAAGAATCAGCAGCAGACAAGCTCTATTTTGGCTCAGATACTGTAATTATGAGATGCTGCAGGAAATTTATTCCATTAAGTGAGTAAAGAAATACTGTTATTCCCAGGAAATAATAGCTGGAAGGATGATACCAAGATTGTATGAAACAAGAAATATTTGGGAAACTGATTCTTCCTATTTTGCTTCATTACCATTAAAATAGGCATAGTGATATACTGTGATTATTTGAAATAAAACCTTAGGAATATGGAAATTAAGTATTTTGTAGAAAATACAGAGAGGTTAACAAGCAGTGAATCGCTTCTGCCTCATTTTCTTATGCGAATTCCTTATGTGAATTCAGTTCCTTTTAAAAAAAAAAAAAACAAAACATTGTTCAAGATAAAAATGACATCAAACTGAGAATTTTCTGTAGCTCCTTCAGAGGCGAATACGAAGCAGAGAGCTGGCTGGTTTATTTGCCGTTATGAATTCAGCTTGCTGTCTCTCATCTTTGTTAAGGGGGGGGGGGGGGGGAGGAAAAAAAAAGTCAAGAAAAAAATGACAACACGTTTTTCTGTAGCAGTGAAAGAAAAGCAGAAGCAGCCAGTCTGAATGCCTTGTTTTTACTGCTCTGGAAGCGCTTCTCTTGTGCAACTGGGCTGAGGGAGAGCCTTTTTTTTTTTTTTTTTNCCCCACGTCACTGCAATCAGATATATGGGTGCAGCTCTGCTTTACCGCAGCATGATGCAGTTGTGTATAGTTCAGCGTGCTCTTCTTGGAAACAGGCGGAAGGAGAGCAGCTGACCAGAGCATGCAGAGGATATTCATTAGAGGGTGGTGGGGTGGTTTTTTTTTTCCTTTTTACTAAAGCTAAACAGTACGCGTGAAATTCCTCCAGCTGCAGAAGAGACGGTTTCAGTGGGGCTCCAAGTTGATACTGGGTTCGCGAGAGGAGGCGCATACGCTCGGGCTGTCAGCTTCTGATGGAAAAAAAAGCTTCAGACAGGCAGACTGCACGTTATTAAAAGCGCTGCTCAGACACCCGTCGGGAAGATACTCTGACTGTGCTTATGGAACAAGTGCTGTGGTACTGCATATGCCTTAACCGACCGGGAGAAATTTGCCCAGTTGTGGAATGGAATAAATGAAAATACATACTGAGGGGGTGAGGGAATAAAATACTCCTCAGATAGAATTAAGTACGAGCCCCGGAGGAAGAGCAAAGGACAAAAATCTCATGGTGTGTTTTTGTTGTTGTTGTTGAGTGCCGTTGTCTTTTTTTTTTTTTTTTAATGAGCTTACCTACCATGAACGGAAGAAGTGGATCTGCAGAGACTTCATTTCCTCCTCTGACCCCTCGTTTACATCACTAACTGGTGACAGTCACATCTACATACATAGTACCTGCCACTTCAGCTGCTCAGAATTATAGAAGCCTCTTTGTATGCAGCAGACATGGCTAGCCAGCAGGATTCAGGCTTCTTTGAAATCAGTATCAAATATTTACTGAAATCCTGGAGCAATAGTGAGTAGCAGAAGAGTAATCTTTTCATATTACGCATTGCTTGGTAAATAGCTAGGCTAACCTAAAGGATAAAATCTTATGTTTCTGTGTGTTTGTGTTATATAAACCAAATATTTTTTGCTTTCGTCAGCGCTAGAAATCAGAATGTCAGAGATTTAAACAGGTTTCATTAACTGCAGAGGCTGTAATGAGATTATACTAGATTTTGCTCGATTGAATTCTGAAGTTAGGCTGCTTTCTGGCTCTCTCTAATAGCACATTGCAGGGAGTGCATTCCAAACAGCGTTTCCTGCCTAGATGTTTATTTGATTTGTTCAAGCTTTATCTGAATATTTTTGAAAATGCTGTTTAATCACAAGGGTGTGGCATCGCTCAGAAGTTGGTTTTTATTAATTGAGCGCCGAGGACAAAAATATAATGCTTATACTTCAGGTCTGAAAGTCATTATTTTAATGTGATGAAAAGCAAAACATCAGTTGCTTATAGCTGCACTTCCTACCCTCTATGCTTAATTTCGGAATCTTATGCAATATTTCCATCCAGAAAGAATCCATCTGTTTATCTAATCCAGGCTGGGTTTTGCAGAATGTAAACAAATGGCATTTTAGTCTTTCTTGGTCTTTTCAGTATTGCTGTTCCTGATCTCCATTGCTGTTGAAATCAATCACTCTCTGGATTTTTAGCAATATTATGTAATAAAGATTGCTGAATAAAATTTAGTGCTAGCAAATATATTCAGATTAGGTAAGGCCATGGGATAACTCTGGCAGAAATTTGCTTTTTAATTTAAAATACATGAACAATATATTCCTTTTCTGTAGAAGCTTGTATTGACAAGGCTAGATCCCCATAATTAACTGTTTTTAAAAGATAGAACACAACATCTCTGGAAAAATCCAACTTGGCTGTGTATGCAGTAAGGTTCTGATCATCCCACTATCTATAACTTAATAACTTCTGCATAAAATACTAGTATTTTAAAAGTCTATGGTATAAAAAAAATGCAAAATCTGCGTAATACAAGGTGTGTGTCTGAACACCTGCAAAGAAATAAAAATAACACTATATTAGATGTGTAACATGCAAGGCTTGTCTTCATTAAATGATATCCATAGAAACTGTATTTTTCCAGGTCATTTGTAACCTCAGTAACACTGTACTGCTTGTTTGAATCTGTTTTTCTACCACAAGTGTGAAGCCACCAGGGAATAATAGTATTACCTAAACAGCATTGCTTATCTGCCCTCCTTCTAAAATATTTAGTGCATATTCAGACAAATCCCTGTTTCCACAAGGACTGGAAGAGGCTTTTATAATTTAGTTACTTTTTTGGACTAATGTTAATCAAATAGTGAGAACATAAGTGTGTCTTGTGACAGCACATATTTTATAACGAGCTAGTCACAGTTTATGACAGAAGAAAAACAAATCACTTTATGGTGCAGAAATCAAATCAGTTCTGGGATTATTTTTGTAATAGGCTACTGTAACTTTAAGACTAAGTAAAATTAGCACTTAAGAATATAAAAATGACTATATTATGGAATTAAATATAACACTTCAATCTTTTCTTTTTCCTCTACAATGAAGTATATTGAAAGTATTTCAAAACAGCGATGTTTCTAGTCTGAAATTAGGAGACCTTACATTAAATTCTGTTTTAGAAAAATGGAAATAGTGTATGAATAATTGGTATTTCTGGCATTCTTTTAGCTGGTAAACACGCTTTTGACTGTATTTGAATAAACAGCAAGAGGAAATACAATAAATTAATCCGGGTTGACTTAAACTTGTTGCCAATTATTTATTTTTAATTTTTTTTGCTTTCAGTCTGGAAGGCTGTGTTCATAAACCTGTACATATCCTTTCTAGCTGAAAAACAAACAATTTGATAAGCAGACAGTAGGGAGTTCAAAAGACCTAGGGCTTTCTTCAGCTCTGCTATGTGATGGGTGGAGCAGAGGAAAACACTTCCCTTGCTTGAGAAACTGCTGGGAAGCCTGCACATGCATGCACGGGAACGTGTTTTTCAGAGAATAGGTGCTGTGTCTGCATACCCGAGAGCAGAAGTAAGCCATAAATTATGCCATGGCATTTACCTAGTAGAAAGAGGTCTAACAGACTCTTTTAAAAGAAAAATACGTTTGGGTCCTATGGTGTATGTTTTGCTTAAATGGTAATAGTGTAGAGGTGCTGTCCATGTATGTATCTGTAAATTGGCACTTTAAAACAGTCACATTTATCTTTCTCAGGTTTTATAGTCCCACCAAACCCAGTCCTTTCGATTGATTTGTGCTTTGGCTTAAACAGAGCATTAACATTTTCTAATAGATTGCCAACCTCACCCATTGCCCATACCATACCATGAAATATACTCAGTTATTCTATCTGGAATGACAATTTTCTCTGATTTTGCTATCTACCTAAGGTCTTGAACAAACTAGCGTTCTTGACATGCTGGGCAAGATTTCAGTTCAGTGTCACACAGCGCTTGCAGAGCTGCTCACCTGGCATGCTGCTTGGATTTTCATGTTCATCAACCAGTTAAGGAGGCAGGTAATTTATGGCACTGGAGTCAGTTCATTTTAGGTACCTGTTAACTACTGATACAGTCGGTGATGTGTTACCGGTGAGCATCCACTCTTGTTCCTAGGGGACAAAAAAGCCGAGTCATGGTCTGGCCTTTGAATCATCCCACCAAACTGAGAGACCTCAAAATACTCCTTTGTGCAGCTCTCAAAACAGACTTTTGCTCTGCACATGTCAATAAGATACTGTGCGTGTCATGCAGTTCTGGAAAATATTCCTGTAATATGTTGGAGATGGGATCAGAATTGGGATTCTCTTCTTAGAAAATAATTTTTTTCTTTAACTGATCTCATTTGTGTTCTGATGTTTTCTTAAATATTCAAATATTTTTGGTCCACACTGCATTAGTCAACAACTTCATTAATCATTTGCATTGCTTCTAAAATTACTGCTAAAATGGCCATGTACAACTGCTCAAGGTGAGTAGTTCTCACTTGGCCCAAGGAGGTCAATAAGATGACAACAGTAAAATAGGGCTCCCCAAAAGTAGGACAATTAAGAGTCTTCTCCTCAGATTTGTTATGAAATATTGCAAAATACTTTTTGTAAATAAATATTTGTAAAATAACATATGAATCTAAATGTTAAGAATTTGAATCTGGTCTTTTCTTGACTGGTTTTACTGTTTGAATGAATCAGATGATAGATTTATTCTGAATTTAATTTCCAAAAGCATTTTTCAAATTCAGTTGAGAAAAAAAATCTGAATAGAAGTTTACAAGTGAAGCTACATAAAGCTGGAGTACCATCAGTATAAATGGCAGGAAATTCGATAATAAATTCTGTTTTTTGCAGTTTCTAGATCAGAGCAGCAATTAAGTTTATTGGAGGAAAGGATTCTGTAGAAGAATCCAAACAGCACAGGTAGATGGCTCACTTGTGCTCTCACAAGTCAGCTCTTATGTGGGCTGGTAGAAACTGCATTTCATTGTCTCCCAGTTAAGAGAGATAGATTTTAAGACGTCTTTTTGTGTAATAAAATGAGAGGATATATTTTGTGTAGTGAACATTTTATTTGCCACTTCGCATAGAACAGAGTTATGTTCAGGGCCTTATTTTAAGGATTGCAACACTTGTTTGCCTGCCTTTGAATGGCAAGATGTTTGGGTTTTTTTTTTCTGTGGACTTGCATTTAAGTTAGATTTTGAATAAGGCCTTTTTCAGTATTATGACTTCAGTTGTTTTTCACATGGTCCATACGTGCCTGTATTCTTCTACAGTAGCCACCATCCACGTCAAAATCCTCATATCATCATCCTCTTCACCTTTGTGCTGTACAAAGCCCGTTGCTCAATCCTGCCACCCACCCTGGGCCCCTGCACGCCCGGTCCCTGTAGCAGTGGCTGGCAAAAGCCACTTGCTGTTTACTAGTGGTGGTAACATTGGAGACAGCTCGATCCTGGGGGCACACGGGCACCCGCATCAGTTACTGCTCGCATGGCTCAAACACAACAGCATCCCCCAACAGTCCCAGGAGGACCTCTGGCTCCTCCGCGGCTTGGTCCTCACGCAGGCAGCTGAAGGCAGTGCCTCCAGACAAGCTCTGTTGTCAGAAGAGCATCAGGCGTAGCAGAAACTTCTCAATGGCCAATGTGACGTCTGGGGGGGGTGTTGGCTGCCATGTAGTCCTTCATTAAATGAATGTAATACATATAGCAATAAAATTCAACCTTTTTACAGAGAATATTCATGAAGTCCCGTGTCCATGAGCAAGAGAAAGGGAAAGCCATGGGCAGTTTCTGAGGTAAAAGTCTGCATTATGTGTAAGTTCTGTGGTGTGCTCTTTTGATATTCTGGTAAGATTTTCTTGTGCAGGAAGATGATAAAAGCCATTTTGCAGGGGGTCGCTTATCTGCAGGCACACATAGACCTGTTTAAAGCTGAATACACTAAGCACAGTGTGCTATCAGACTCAGTGATTGTTCCAAGATACCAGTGAAGGAAAGAGGCTCCTTCTCAGTGCCCACTTAAACAAACACATCCACTGAAGAAGAAGAACCTGTCCTTCCCTGCCATCTCTCTTGCTCTGGCATTCCTACTCTTGCAGACCCAAAGTGAGCCGATTCAAGAAGCTGATGTGCTGCAAGTGAGAAAGGACCGGTTCTTGCCTGAAGCGAGCGGGTGGCCTGCAGCTGGGGAAGGGGCAGGGACGCGTGGCTGTGTAAGTGGGAGAGCAGGCTGGCACTGATGGAAACACCACAGCCTGGGCTGGAGCCATGCTTGGATCTTCTCCTCTTGCTTGCTTCTGAGGTCTCACCCTAATAATACACCTGGCAGAAAGCTGGCCACTTCCACAGCCTCTGCCTTTAGGGAGCCCTGGGGATGAAGGGTAGCATCTGCTCAGGCCTTGGCATGTGACTCTGCCTTGGACAAAGGATGCTATTAATTCTAGCTGTCTTGCTACACAAAGGGAATTGATTGCTCTATCCATTGAGCCTGAAATTAGGGTGCTTAGTGTATTCTTCAGCTTTAAGTAGTCTGTGGTTGCCAGCAGAAAAGTGACTTGCTTAATGGTGGCAACTGTTAGCTCCCAGGACAACCTTCCTTAGATTTGTCTGCAGATCTGATCCTCTTCTCCACAGAGCTGTAAGGAAGGGTGTTAAACCAGAGGGTTTGGGCTGTGTTCTGGATGGTAACCATTTTAGAATTTACATTTTGGCATGTTTCTTCTTAGAAGGGAAAATGGAAGTTTTATGACTTTGGGGACCTGAAAACTCTTAAAAGAGTGTTTTTGTTTATTTTGATGTTTGCTGCTCTCTTCAGGACCTTCCAGAATTATTTCTACCATACTGGGAGAAAAAAAAGCATGAGAGAATCTGAAATGCTCTATTGTAAGATTCAGTTTATTTACAGAATGCATTTGCATGCCATTAAGAAGTTTGAATTATTGTCATAAACATCTACAAACAGTTTGAGTGTAGTCTTAGTGCATAAATTTTTGTGGCAAAGCTTCAGTCCTTATCTCAAAGTATAAAATAGCGTGGAAACTAGGCATAAACTAGGCATAGATAATTACTGGTACAGATTCCATAAAGGTTTCAATAATTTTACTTGTGGTAAAACCAAAACTCTGCTGTTGTACTGTTAGTATCCACTTTGAGTGATTGATTTGTGGTATCTGATAGTGCAGTACTGTTGGGTTATAAAATTACCAGCAGTTTGTTTTTTTCCAATATGCTAGTTACTATTCAAAAAGATCAGGGAAAGAACTAACAGGTTTTGTGGTTTATTCTATGCATATAAAATACCACTAAAGAAGCTGTAGGTTTATGTATATAAATAAAAGAACATGTATAAGGGAAGTGATGGTATACAGGTTACCTTAGGTGTATAAACGTGTCCGTGGTTTACTAAAGGAGGATATAAGCCAAAATGCTACTTAAGATTCCTTTTGTATTTCAGTCCCTTTTGATGCACTCATTTCATTAACAGTTTAAACTCTCATCTCTATATTGACTTTGTGGACACTAGGAAGCAGTCTCCGCACCTCCAGAATTCCAACTGCGTGTGCTTGCCCAGCTTTATTTTCTGTGTTCATTCCTGAGTTTCTAAGCGATTGGTAAGTGCTCCGACACTTGCTATGAGTTTGGTAGCCCTAGAAACTGAATTCCAGTGGGTGTTGAACCCTCGGTGGGCAGGTGTGGTGTTGCAGTAGCTGTGCCTGGGAGGGGCAGTGCCACCCCAGCCTCTTGTCCCTGTCCCTGTGCTCCTACCCCTTCTCTCCCACCCTAACTCCTCATACAGTTAATATCCTGCCAGGTAAACTTTCTAAAACGGTGTCGATGCTGGAGTTGGCATAAGGAAGGGGACAAGGATACATGGGAAGCAGTTTTGACTGATTCCTGCTATTAGACTGGTGGAACTGTATGGTAAATCATATTTATTTTCTTAATAGTGACTCCTGTACCCATGCCTGCTTCTAAATATCAAAGATAGTTCCTTCTCCAGGCTAATCTTGCTTTTGCATCCCTCTCTTTTCTGCTTTAGAGCATCAGCAGTGAAGTTGTTCTTTCTATTGCTGTTTCTGTGGTAAATTTAGACAGCAGAATAGTTTCACAAGGATAGGTAGCTGAATTATTTGTGAGTTGGTGATTTTTCATTCACTGCAATTACCTAAAATAGGTTTGAATCAATTGTCCATGGAAAGAAAATCCCTTCTCCTTTAATATACTTTATTCTGAATCATCCAATCCTTTGTCTATTGCTTCAGCTAAGAGGAAGGAGCCTATGAGGAGAGGCTGAAGGAGTTGGGACTGTTCAGCCTGGAGAAGAGAAGGCTCCGGGGAGATCTTATTGCGGCCTTTCAGTACCTAAAGGGGGCCTACAGGAGAGCTGGGGAAGGACTTTTTACTAGGGCATGTAGTGACAGGACAAGGGGGAATGGCTTCAAACTGGAAGAGGGCAGGTTTAGATTGAACATTAGGAAGAAGTTTTTCACTTTGAGGGTGGTGAGGCACTGGAACAGGTTGCCCAGAGAGGTTGTTGAGTCCCCATCCCTGGAGGTGTTCAAGGCCAGGCTGGATGTGGCCTTGGGCAACCTGGTCTAGTGGGAGGTGTCCCTGGCTATGGCAGGGGGGTTGGAACTCGATGATCTTCAAGGTCCTTTCCAACCTAAACCATTCTATGATTCTATGATTCTATGAATACCAAACATGTTGTTCAAACTTCACAGCAGCTCTTTCAGCCACATATTCTAAGTTCTTGTGCTGTTTATATTTTTTAAGAATGTAAATGGAAAGATGTTCAGTAGTATGACAAAGTGGGGCAAGACATCTGCCAACCAGCTCATCAACCTGCTAAGAGCTTGAAACTAGGAATGACAGTGGAGGGAGATTACGACCCATAGTTCAGTTAGGTAACAGTGAACTGGGGTGGAAAGCAAAGGGTGCAAGGCAAAGGGAACAAGAGAGACCTCAGGAACTGTAAAACAGGATGAAGAGACACCCACCTTAAGTGTATGTATACGAATACATGCACTCTGGAAAACAAGCAGGAGAAGTCCAGCGCTGCATGCAGTCACAAGACTACAACATTATTGGAGTAGCAGGCTTGGCGTTAACAGCTCACACAGTTGGAGGACTGTGATGGATGGATACAAGCTCTTCTGGAAGGACCTGCAGGAAAGATGAGGAGTGGAGGTTGCCGTCATTGTGAAGGAGCTTCTCGTGTATGGAACTCTTCTATGGGATGGGTAGGTGACCGTGCGCTTGAGAGTGTAGGTCAGCAATAGAAGAGAGGACTTCAAGGGTTACATGATGGTGGTAGTCTCTTACAGTCCACCCAGTCAGGGTGAGGAGCAGACAAAGCTTTCTTTAAACAAGTTGAAGAAGTTGATGAATTGCTCATGTTGGTTCACATGGGGGACTTGGACATCGTGATATCTGCTGGAAGTGCAGCGCAGTAGGACGGAAGCAGTTGATATTTCTTGAGGGCGTTAAGAGTAACTTCTTGATACAGGATGGACCGACCAGGGGCGCAGTACAGCTGGATTTGCTATCCACTAACAAGAAAGAACTGGTTGGAGCTCAAGACCCTGAGAAAAGTCAGGAACGAGGGTGGCAGAGTATAGACCCTGGACTTTAGGAGAGCAGATTTCAGTTTTTCAGATTTCAGAAGTTGTTAGGTGGGATCCCATGGGGGGCAGCTCTGAAAGGCAAAGGAACTGAGGAAATCTGGCAGGTCTTGGAGGTCAGCACCTTCCAAGTGTGAGAGTGAGACACCCCAATACTCAGGGAAACAAGCAAACATGTGAGGAGACCGGTTTGACTTATCACGGACCTCATGGCTGAGCTCCAATGCAAAAAAGGCAGTATATTGGAGGCAGAAGCGGGGTTTGGTTGCAAAGGAGGAGTTTATAAACATTGCCTGGACATGCAGGGATGGTGCTTGGAAATCCAAAGCTCAACTGGAGATGGGAATTGCATCAAGGGCAACAAGAGTTTCTCTTGCTTCATTAGTGGTAAAAGGCTGGACAAGGAAAATGTGGACCTGTCACTGAATGGGGCAGGAGGTTTAGTGACAGTGGACTGAAGTACTGAGTGCCACCTTTGCCTCGGTGTTCACCAGCGAGGTCTCTCTGACCTCTGCCAGGTGCTGGAGTGCCCCTTGATATGGCACTTCTGATAAGGGGGAAAGGTAGAACTTGTGCAAGTCCAGAGTTTGGGAGCACAAACTCTATTCCTTGCAGGACCTACTGAGAAACCTGGCAATTCCATACATATTTACGACCTTTTATATATTTCAAATTACAGTGACATTCAAAACGGAGGGATAGCAAAGGTTTTCTATTCTCAGCGTACAGCAGAGCTTGCTGAAACAAGTGGCTGCATGAAAACCCATGAGAAACAGTGGCTTCCTAGTTTGCTCTCAGACAAGTAGCAGTGGTTTCACTGAGTTGTCAAACGCTGCTTGCTTCCTCCTCTGCATGAAATACAGAGATCGGTGTAGAGAGACCACCAACAGTACTGGTGTTTGTGCATAAATATCAAGGTCACTGACGCAACTGGTATTACAGAGCCACCTGACAGATTTTGGGGTGCTTTTCAGGCCGCTGGTTTGAAGAGAAATCTGAGTGTTGTTTTGTAAATACTGTGGGATCACTGTAGTGACACTATCACGTGTCTCCAGGGGAATGTGTTGCTGATAAAGAGCTTAATTAGGTGCTTGGAGCCATGGCAGAGAAGTTTCACACACAGAAAAAAGAGACCGTTTTGGGAGACGTGCTATACAGTCTGAATCCTGAACACTTTCTACGCTTTCACAAATTTGCTGTCATCAAATGTAGCACTAATGCATACAAGTAGAGGGGCTGCTGGGGTTTCCACTAGTCAGTGAGGGGGGCAGAAATCACAGTTTGTGTGTGGCAAAAATGTGAAGGTGTTAGATGGATTGGCGTCAGACAAAGACTGATCAACAGAATGTATCAAATCTTGATTATTATTGTCCTTGATTTTTTTATAATTGTGAAGTTGCAGGTGGTTTTAGTTTGATTTTGAAAGGCTTGTCTTTGAAAGACTCATTTATATTCCTTTGAATTCTTAAGTAACCAGTAGTACCTGGCTCAGCACAGAAGTCTGCCAAAGGTATTGTTTTGCAGGAATTCTCCTATAATTATGTGATCATTACACTAACAATTTTTCCTAATCTCTAGCTATCTAACTCTGCTCTGTCTCTGTGACTTTGAAGAGTCTCAACTTGTGTGTGGAGCAAATTAGACTTCGAAGGATGTCCATTTGCCTGTTTGTTTGTTTTGATGTTGATTCCCTTGAGCAACTTTTGTTGAACAGAATACACACAACCATCTTTCTTTATCGTTATTTATGAATGTCTTCAAATGTCTGGATCAATTTGGCTATGCAGTCAGAAGGATACCTGTATAGAGTTCTAGCCAAAGTTCTTTCTTGAGAAATTTGGGGAGTCAGTTTCTGCATATACTCACAGTAATATATTGTTGTGTATTTTCAGAATCAGGTTTACTCTGTGCCTATTACAGAGATAGGACGTGTTGAAAGTAGTCTAAGCTACCTTACATCAGGTTTTGCTATTTATTCCCTTGTAACTGGAATTCTTTTTAGTCTGCTTTCCAATGGAAGCAAATTCAATCTGCCTGCCTTTTTTCAACCCGTTGACCAAATTTCGGAGAAGGGTAACCTAAGTTACAGAATTTGTAAAACGAGGCTGTTTGTTAGGTAGTGAAGAGGGAAGTCCACCTGATGAAAAATGGCAGCATAAACTTCCCATCATCTTAGACGTAAGGAAATCCTTGCTGCAACAGCCTTTGCAAACACCCCAGCTGTGAGACAAGCTTCAGTCACACCTTTGAGAGGACTGCACATATAACTCAGTGTTGCTTATTTTAAAATACGTTCACAAGATGCAAATTGATATTCATTAGTTCAGACGCAGGGAAACTGCTGCAAATACCTTGCTTGCAATGGTCTACATTATAATAATATTCATACTGTGCTTCCCATCTGGAAGCTTTACAGACTTGAATTCTTTCAGCATTATTACATGAATATGAAAGATGAAAGTATTATTTCTTTATTGCTATTACTGGGCAAATTGAAACAGAGAAATTAACTGAGAAATGCAAGATTACACATGAAACCTGTGTTAGAGCTGGAAATGAAACACCGGCTTCTATTTCTTTACTGGGAGAACCTTTCTTCCTTCACATTCTTGGTAGCCAAGTGACACATTGTGAGTCATGACTCAACTAGTTATTATTTGTAATGAGATTTTTAATTGGCGGTAAGTAGCAATTTTAAAATGGAAATGTCCTTGGAATATTTTAAATTCCACTGGGTGCATATTTGTTGCTACCGATGCCTTGAATGAGGAGAAAATTACTTAGCTAGAGTTCTTTTTCTTTGAAGGCAGATGTTTGAAACAAATAGCCTCACCACACCCCTTATCTGTGTGCCACCTGAACCAAAGCAAGACGGTTATTTTGATTTTTGTTCTATTACTCATAGACAGGAAAATGTGGCAGAGCAACGTATGTATTCTTTACTGGGGTGAGTGCTTGATCAAGAGCAATAACTCTCTGGGAATCAAAAGTTGGAAAGTACTGTTTCTGAAACACAAAAGTCATTGGGGTTTGCAGTAAATTAAGCAAAGTCTCAGCTTATCCTTGGTGAATCTCTAACATTTATGTCATAAAATAGAAAATGGAAATATTTTCAAAGGGAAAGTGAAATTAAAAATTTTGATTTTTTTTTTACTAATTTCTCTGACGTGTTCAAGCAGTAAGGGACAGGGCAGGTAGAAGTGGGTGTTACATGGATCTGCAGACTTCTATGGCAAGTGAAATTACTGGAATCATTGGAATTAGTATTTTAATGAACTTTTGAGGTGAAATTGTTAATATGGACAGGTTGGAATTTTATAAAAAGATAGAAAAAAGGAGAATATTTGTTAACGATTATATGTGTATACTGCTGTGCCTACTTTTTTAAGTAAAACCTCTCTTTTCTGTTGCCAATAATTTTTCCTGAGCTCCGCAATTTGGGCTAAAGCACTTCTAAACTTAATGTCCCTGAAGGTGAATTTTGGAATTTTTTGCAGAAATGGTTCTACCCTCTCTAAGAATGACAAAAGGCAAAAGAATTGTTGTTTGTTCCTGTTAAAAATTCTCTTGAAGAGGATCTCGGGGATGGGTGGGGGACATTGCAGCCAACTGCCTCCATGTGATGACTGCACAAACAAAGTGAGGGTGGAGGGGAGAATGAATTTGGATTAAAAACCCAGCAAAGAGCCAGCAGGAATGAAGGGAGAAGAGGCAGGGGAGTCACTGGGGATGGGGTGGGGAGAATCAGAAACAGGGGAATTGATACTTCCCGGACAGTGGGAGTGGAAATGGTGACTGGTAGGAGGTGGGGCCAAGGGGGGACTGGAAAGGGGTGGGTGAAGAGGTAGGGATGGGGGTGAGAGGGCTGGAAGGATGAGATGAGCAATGTTTGGCTGTGCAAGGGGAAGAGGACCTGACCTGGACAGGCTGGAGAGTTGGGCAGAGAGAAACCTAATGAAATTCAACAAGGACAAGTGTAGGGTCCTGCACCTGGGGAGGAATAACCTCATGCACCAGTACAGGTTTGGGGCTGACCTGCTGGAAAGCAGCTCTGTGGAAAGGGACCTGGGAGTCCTGGTGGACAATAGGATGACCATGAGCCAGCAATGTGCCCTGGTGGCCAAGAAGGACAATGGCATCCTGGGGTGCATCAAGAAGAATGTGGCCAGCAGGTCGAGGGAGGTTATCCTCCCCCTCTACTCTGCCCTGGTGAGGCCACATCTGGAGTACTGTGTCCAGTTCTGGGTTCCCCAGTTCAAGAAGGACAGGGAACTGCTGGAAAGGGTCCAGCAAAGAGCTACAAAGATGATTAGGGGATTGGAGCATCTCTCTTATGAGGAAAGGCTGAGGGACTTGGGTCTTTTTAGTCTAGAGAAAAGAAGACTGAGGGGGGATCTTATCAATACTTATACATACTTAAAGAGAGGGTGCCAGGGGCATGGGAACAGTCTTTTTTCAGTGGTGCCCAGTGATAGAACAAGAGGTAATGTGCACAAACTTCAGCATAGGAAGTTCCACCTAAACATGAGGAGGAACGTCTTTCCTTTGAGGGTGGCAGAGCACTGGCACAGGCTGCCCAGAGAGGTTGTGGAGTCTCCCACTCCGGAGACATTCCAAACCGGCGTGGACACAGTCCTGTGCAACCTGCTGTAGGTGACCCTGCTCTGGCAGGGGGGTTGGACTAGATGATCTCCAGAGGTCCCTTCCAACCCTGACCATTCTGTGATTATGTGAAGAGTGCATGGGAGTCTGGGACTGGAATGGGGACCCTGAAGTGGGGAAGACACAGCCATGAGGAGACACCAGATTGTAGAGATGGAATAAGAAGAAGAGAGCAGCTGGGGAAATGGGGGAGGTGAGAGACAGAGAAAGCCCCTCCCAAGCACAGAATGCAGAGCGGGAGTCCTGATTTTCATCCTGCGTCCTTGCTTTAGAGCAGATCCCTCCAGCAAAGGGTGTTCCTTGCTTTGCCTTAGTGCTTGGGTTAGGTGAGAAAAGTGTTAAATGTTATCAGGTGAGGAGAGGAGCAAGTGACTTGTGTGTGCTGTTAAGGTAACTGGGTCAACAGTTGGTTCATTTGGCATGAGATTAATCATACATCCACTATCTTACCTTGCTTATCATTTTCAGTCCTGAAAGCCTGAGTCCGATGAGGTAACGCAGCACACAGTGGAAAGCACATAGAGGTACAAAGAAATACTCTTACCAGGTTATTATTTTATTTATTATTACTTGTAATGCAGTAGCAGATAACTTCCTAATGCATTTCTTCTCCAATACAGCAGGTAATGTATAAGCTAGCAATAAAAGCTGGTCTGTCCTAGGATCTCCTGAGGGAGGATGTCAGACAGATCTGGTTGACAGAGTTCTCAGGTGAATGAAGAAATGTGTTTGGGTATTAATGAATATTTAAGTGTCACTCAGCATACTTCCAAGCATAATAGTTTTATGAGCAATGTGTTAAAAACTGGCATGAGGCACTGTAAATAAAGTATCCTTGCTGATGGTTTGTTGTCACATTAGATTGAGCTAAGCAGTTGGGTACTGCAGGGATGGACTCTAGGCTTTATTCTATTTTATATCCTCATTAGGGATTTGAGAGAAGGTAAATAGCATGTTAATGACATTTGTGATAAGCCTTACATTAGAGTGTATAAGTATCAGTAAAGAAAAAGGAGAAAAAAAAAGAAGAAGAATCAAATGACTCCCTTTTTACAAGGAGTCACATGGAAAAGGTGAGGAGTAATGGGTACACGTTTCTCCAGGGGAGATTCTGATTGGACACAAGAGGAAAATTTTTCACAATGAGAACAATCGGCCATTGGAATAATCACCCCAGGGAAGTGATGGATCCCCCAACATTGGGCACTTTTAAGATTCAGCTGGACTGGGTGCTGGGCCATCTTGTCTAGACTGTGCTTTTGCCAAGAAGGGTTGGACCAGATGATCCCTGAGGTCCCTTCCAACCTGGTATTCTATGATTCCATGATCCTATGAAATGAGGGGTTATTTAGAGTAAAAATCTGAAAATGTGCTTACCATGAGAATCTGTAAATGTCTTTCGAGACAGAATTTATTTTTGAAACATGAAAAACAAGACTGGCTACATTTTTAAACTGTAGTGTAATGGCCAGCTCTTCACTGGAAGGAGAGGCATAGGGTTGACTGTCTCCTGCAACTGCAGTGAGAGGAGGTCCATGCATGTGCATAGCTGCACCTGGGCCAACTCCCAGCTCTATTTTGCCCAAAGTGGGAAACCCAGAGGTTTCAGCGGAGCTGCTGAGAATGGCAGTTACAGGTAAGGGTTTTTTAATTTCTTTGAGAAGAAACAGTAGTCCTTCAAGCTGTAAAATGGAAGCATCACACTACTGGCAATTTAGAGATTTGATTAAATTTGTTATGTGCTTATGATATTAATAGATGCTTAGGATGGCTTTTTGCCTAATATTAATACCATTCTTTCTAGTTCATCATAAAGGCTATTATTACTTTATGCAGTCATTTTCTTGTTACAAAATGGAATCTATTCCTCCAAAGTAATGAGGTAGATAGTTTCTACAAAGTTGCTGCCACTGATTTTAATCAAGCTTTTTTCTCAATTAAGTACAAAGGGGTGTATAGTACTAGTCAGATCCTCTGCACAGCTAGCACATATCCTGAAGATTTACATACCAAATTTCAACCTTATTAGTAAATTCTTCTAAAGCATACCTGACTGAGATGTCGTGCATTTTAACGAATGCATTTATATTGCTATGATGTCCTCAGGACATGACTTTTTGTTATGAAGTTTTCAATTTTATCATATTAAATCCAGAAATGACATTTCAAATTGATACAGTTAACATTTATTATGTTGGACATGTTTACCTACTTTATTTGGCTGGAAGGTTTGAATCTATACAGTGTTGTTATGTATATGTGTGTGTGTAAATATGCTGCCAGTCAATACATTAAACTTCTTATGACACAAATGATCAGTGTGATCAATGACAATCTTTTTCAATCTCTTTTTTCTGCTCTGAATCATACACATCATATGCATTGTGAATTCAAATTATAGCTATGGTTTTCCATAACTTGTACAAGAACTGGTACAGTGTCATGAAATTCTGATAAATATTTGTGTGATAATTTAAGTAAGATATACTAAGCAGCATTTTCAGAAAGCTGAGCATTGTTCTAAGGCTTTTTCAGTGAAGACAAGGGAGTATTTAACTGTTTACATCAGTGGAATTGGAGTTAGGCCAGTTTCATGTGTGTTTTTTAAAAGCCTACAAAATATATTTTAAAATTAGTGTATTAGGATATTCCACATGAAGTTGTAGACTATACTTTTTTCAGGAAAATAACATTATCTTTGGTTTCTTTTTACAGAATCGTAAAATCAAAATGCAATGTAAAGTTTTAAAAAAAAACAACACTTGATACAATTTTTTATCAGTCCTTATGGCTGATGTTTGCGATTTCATCTGTTGTAACTCACTTCTATGACATTATCTTTTCTGAAATACTGAATAAAAGATTACCCTATAGATTTCATCATTTCAGGATAACCAGCTTTATCTTTAAGGATATATTTTAAATTAACTCATTAGTTATGTTGCATTTATGGTAGAGTTGGATGCTGCCGTGAAATAGCTCATTTACTTGGTTCTGTCCATGTTCTTCGGTCAGTGAAGGCAAAGTAACTCAGAATAGCTTCTGTCTACTGAGTAGCTAAGGTGGCTGTTTGAATTTGAATTCCTCAGTGGACTGAAAAATGGGCATACAGATTTTAGTACGTAGATCAAAAATAATGAGCCAGCATGTGTACCTCACAGACACGCCTGAGATCTGTCTAAACACGTGAACCAGGAAATCCTGTTTCTTCCAACAGTGACTTTTCTCATCTGTCCTTCCACTGCCCCAGGAGCACTTCATTCTCTGTCGTGTGTCAGATTTGATGCTCAAGCGCTCATCTGCCCAGCAGGTAAAAGCTACTGAAGGGGGTCCGTGCAGAAAGTGTGGAGTCCCGGGGTTTTCCCCATGCTTCCACCTAAAGAGAGATTAGGGGCCAGTTAGCCTGGGTCTAGCTGCAGGAGAGAGCATCCATCCCTGGGGTTTTGGTGAAGTGCCTAGTATATGTGAGGGTCATATTTAACATACCCAGGGTCTTTAAAATAATCTGATTAAGTGTAATCCTTTCACATTTTCATTTTTCTTCTTTAAAGATGTTAAGAAAATTATATGCAACAATATATGCAGCATTTACTGTTGGTTAGAATGAAGTAGAAGAAAATAAATTGGTGTAATTGGACAGTCATTTTATTGGTCATCATCCTGGCATCTTTTTATCTCATGTGAAAGATGATTTATTTTGGACTAGTAGCTTTGTGCTGATTGGTCTGGAGCGGGCATATAAAAAGCATAACACATGTTTTATAGCATTTAAAAGTTCCTTTTTTTGTGTGTGTGCGTGTGTGCAGCTATTACTTAGTGGCATTTACTATCACAAGGATACACTGTGCCAAACCAGAGATGTCTTTACTAGGAACAGAGGGGCATCTGGAACCATTCTTGCTTTGGAGGCTGATTCTTGCCTTACCCGTTGTTCTGCTTTGTGGGATGATAAACTGGGATTCAAAAAGAAGCCCAGGATGAGAATGAATATGACAGACATGATTTAGCATGGCTCAGACTCAGGCAGAAAATAGGTAGAAATATCTGAAGGATCTGATTTGGAGGGATCCGTGAAGTGTATCTGACACAGTGACAAGAACAACAGGTAATTTACCAATGTAAGCATTCCCTCGCCCAAATACCTTTATTGTTTAATGTTACTTTTTATTACAATTTAATCTATCACAGAATTTTTAGTAATTGTCACTGATTGATTAACTGAGTGGCAACTACCGAGCTAGAGCCACGCTTGCTGTTATATTTCATCTCTAATTCAAAGCATGTCGAATTTTTTCTTCCAATTTCACAAACCTCCAACAAGCGGGACGTGGGCAATCCTTACTGTTCTGGCTGGTAGCCAGAAAATGAGAGTGCTCTCCAAGAAGGTGGGAGATGAGAGTTGAAAACCCTGAGGTTTAATTAAGCATTTCACCCAACGCTACCACGTTCTAGGTGAGCTCTCCAGCCCTTAAGGTGTTACTTAAAAAGCACTTACAGCCAAATGGAAAAGGAGATGAGTTGCTTCTCTGCTCTGCTTTGTACATCTCAAGTGGCCCAACAATGCGGTCCGTATGCGGATCTATCTCAGGCGATGTTGGGGCCAGGCTGATCCTGTTCTGAGCTGCTGCCTGACTCACTGGGAACCTGATCGTTTGGGTCAGTTTTCTGTTCCACAGGCCAGGTTTAAGTACTCAAATTCTCAACTGACTGCAGCCCTGAGTGAAAGTGTCACGGGAAGTGCCAAGTCCCCACTATGGCAATGGTCATCTGAGAATGCACTGACAATTTCAGTGCTTCTTTCCATGTATTTATGGAAAGAAATGTCAATGCTGGTGTTTAAATTGTTAATTTATTAACAGCCCTATCTACCATTTCAGGTACTTGAGGTTCGTGCTTCATATAGTTTTGTACATGCTTTCTTACTGACAAAGCCGTTCATTATCATTGGGTTGCCATGGAGTACTGATCACACGGATCTGGGAATAATAACCCATTATGCTAATATAGCTTGTCATTGTGTTTGATGTGAAGTGATGTACCATAACAACAGCTGATGTTTGTAACTAATACAATTTATGGTAAGATCACAGTTTATGGGACAGCATTGCCAAACATTGCCTACCCTCCTTTCTTTGAATAATCTTTTTGTTTCCATACCTATTTACAAAGCCATTTATGCATTTTTTAGGTCAATACTGTTCTGGTTTTAATTTCTTTCTACAGTGAGAATCAGGGTTTTTTAACAGAACAATTTTGGCCTATTTGCTTAATGCTCGAAACGTGTTTTCCTTTTGCGTTCACCTGCCCCCTTGGAGCCTCAACTTTGTGTTATAAAGTTCCCTTTGGCTCAGAGGCAGGACAGTTTATTGAATTTGGTGAACTTCTTAGGTGCCACAACAGAAGAATGGGGAAAATTATGTTCAATAGGTGAAATACATAATTCTGTAATGCATACAGCATTATCACAACCTTTCTAATACACCCAAGTATGAAACTGAATTTTATTTATCTTTCAGAAAGATTGTTTATTTATACAAAGAACAGGCCTTGAATCTTTATATTGATTCAGCTTTTTACCATAGCAGATGACCAGGCATTTGTTGGTGATCTGTAACATACACTAAGATGTGGTTTTAGCCTTTTCCAGATTCTCAGGACAGTCCACCTTCATGTGCATGTGAACATACTTTCAGTAGTAGCATTTCAGCCATGGTTCTTCTGTGCTCCTCAGGCAACCACTCAGTCAGTGGAATGTGGCTTCCCTGGAGCATATCACTGCACCTTCAGAGAGCTTCACTTCTCTAGACAAGCATTCTCTTAAGGCAAACCAGTGTTTTGCATGGTTATCACTTTTAGTTATAAGGCATATTTCTAAATTATTCTGACAACGTACTTTTTCTTTAAAATATTCCCTGAAAATTGTGTCATCCCAACAAGTTGCCTCCCCTTTCGTGTTCCCCCAAGGTGCATTCTACAAAACAACCCTTAAAATCAGCTTCTGTTTTGGCACAGCATGTTTGGCAAGCAAACCGTCACGGCAGGAAATTATTACGTATATCGCAAAGATACTCTGTTCACTCAAGTTATATTTGTACCTGGATGTACAAAGAGAAATCAAGTACTGATAGGCATTCAGACTTCTGCTTCTTGATATTGTCAAGATTAGAGGTAGAAGAGTCCTTCTTAGAACATCTGTATTGTACTTTTACCAATGAAAGATTGTTCTCAGTAATATGTTTTCTACTAATGTATTCAACGAGTCATAAATTATACAACCAGAAAACCCATTGTGTCATCCAATCTGTTCTCCTCATAGAGCAGGCTTTATGGCTTCTCTGAATTAATTTCTGTTTGAGCTAAAGCACATCTTCAAAAAAAAAGTCTTAATTTAAAATTTCCACTAATGGAAGAATCAGCACCAGCCTTAATAGCATTCTGGCAGTTAATTTCCTTCTCTTTGTGTTTAACTTCTTTAATGCATTTGTCTGGTTTAAAATTCCAGACATTGGATGGTACTGAATGAAGAGCTGTCTGTTAGCAAATTTCTGTTGCTCATATTCATGCTTAGCAGGCATGGAAGTAATTTCACCTAACTTTTAGGCATCCTCAATAATTTATATTACATGTGACGTCAAGCCTGGCTTTCCTGATAGCCAATGGAGAGAAATATGCACTTCCAGGGTACAGTTCAGATGAACTGCGTTCCACGTGTTTATTGGGAGGCAATAAATCACACCTTGGAAGTGCCTGAGTGCTTGTGTTGTCTAAAAAGGCATTTTGTGTTGAGTGGCTCTATGTTTTGCTAATAGGTGCCGCTGTAGGTGCAATAGGTACAAATTCCTGCCATTAGAGGATATGATTAAATGACTGTGTAACTTTCTCGTGGTCAAACTAAACTAAGCTTTAAGGCAAGTTTTCCAGTCACTAGTTATAGTTGCCTTTCCTGAATGTCCTCTAGTTCATCAGCATCTTTCCCAAGTTGCAGACACCAGAACAGGACTGAGCATCCAGCAGTGGTTGCAGAGACACTGGCAGTGATGCAGTAGAGCTTTCCTGCTTTTGCTTTTGTTTATCCTGCTTGAAAAGGCTCTCCATAGCTCTTCAGGTCACAAGAATAGCAGCCTGTTTTCAACACATTAGTCATCCTGGTCTCAGGCCTTTTTTCATAATCAGTGCTTCCCAGGAATAGAAAGCCTTATTCTGTCCCTGTGGCATGCGTTCTTTGTCTCTGGCTATTCAGTTCTCCATAGTTTAGAATTAATATCTCATATATTCTTTGCTTGCATTTACTTTTCAAAAAGTTACTCAAAGTAGGAGGATCTTTTTACTATTTTTTATGCCTACCACTCTTAATTTGTATTTTGCCTGTAAAGTTTATAGAAATGTTTTTGTTTTTCTTTTATGTCATTACCAGTAAGGATAAATAGTACAGGACCAAGAACTGGTCTCTGTACCTCCACTAGAAGTACATTCATTAGGGTATGATTCTCCCTTAACCCATGTTGAGAAGTATCTGTTGCCCAGCTTTTAATCTATTTTTGTTGTGAGCGTTGATTCTTTGGTTCTTATTTTACAGTTTGGTAAGATACCAATCCAAAAGCCAAGCAGAAATATACGACTACACTTCTAACCTTGTTAACCAAATTTATAATCTCATAAAAAGATATGGTTAGTTTAATAAAATCTGCTTTCCATAAACCTATGCTCATGGCATTGTATTATTGTACTTCGGTTCTTTATTAATCAAATCCAACCATTCCTGGATGAATATCAGGCCAACTGTGTTGCAGCTGCCTGGATTGTCCTTGCTGACACTTTAAAAAAACCTGATACAACATCAGTTTTGTCCCAGCCCTCGGGAATACAGAATTTCCCTTTGAATATCCCGTAAAAGGAATCTTTTTATTACTTTCAGATGTAATTAGGCTTTTCAGTTTTTCTAAGGAATTACTCTGTTTTCTCAGCATTTAAGCTGTTTATTTGGAAAATCCAATGTTAACCTTAGGATTCTTTCTTTATTTTCATAACTAACTGATGCAGAGTTCATCTCTATAGGTGCCTGTTCCTCTTCAAATTTAATAATGTATTTCTGGCAGTCACTCCAAAATATGTAGACATTTCAATATATAGGGGTTTTCGGTCATGGTCCGCTGACCAGCATGAGAGATATGTCCTGTCCGTGTTGTGTTTCATATTTGCAACTGTCTGGTTATGCAGAAGGTCCCTCGGTGAGCAGCTAAATTCCATGCGCTTCACTCATCTGTTCAAGTGAAAGTTTTTCAGTAGGCAGCTGTACTCAAGCCAAACTTCCAAAAACCGTCCCTGAGCTCCTGTCGATGGTAAAAGGCATTATCTTGTCCCTGCTGGTTTTATATTTCAGAGTCACCACGGGAAATATGTATGTCCTGGAGTTTGAGCCTAGCAAAGCAGCAGCAAACATCTACATTTGCCCGTAGGTTTGTGGCTAAGAAACAAGTGAACTCTACTTTCAAGGAAAGAGTTGTTAATGTACTGTTAATAAAGGGTTATTAGATCTACAGCATCATAATGGGGTGTGGCTAATAAAAGATGACACATCGCGTGTTGGGTTGTCTGTAACCAAAGAGGCCAAATAGCATTTAATTTAATATAGACGATAGACAATGTTGTGGGTGTGCTGCTGCAGCCAGTATTAAGTACTGAAAATAATGATTCAATCAGACATTGAGTAGGGGACTGATAATGATAATTATTAATCCAGATTTTGGCTGCAAAATTTTTTCTCTCATTTTTCTTTGTATAGATATTACTTTGTATGCTCCACTGTAGAGGGAAACGTGAATGGATGTCTGACTTATTCTCATCTTAGTCTTTATTCACAGAAATCTCTCCTGTGGTTTCATCACAGAAAGCTTCACAAAATTTTGTGAAAGTCATCTCGATCTGTGAAGGTTTAGCTTTGCCAGTTCACGGTGCCAGCTTGCGGCTTGGTTTACTCCTGGTATTGTGCCATTCTCCACCCACACAAGCAAGTGTATGAATCCTAGCCAGCAGCAGCTGAAATGCACCACGATGCAGTTCAATCTGTACAAGATGCTCTTGAAGGGTTTACAGACTACAGAGTCATCTCTTATAACCTTGGATGCATATCTTTGTTGTCAGTTCTCCCTCAGTAATCACTGACAAGTGATAGGCACCTCTAGAAAGTAAGTGATTTATTCTGTCTTAAGCTAAGAATCTAAGAAGGTTATGATGAATCACCTAGAAATGTCAGTCTCTCTTCATTTACTTTCTCAGAGGTGGCTAGATTAAATTTGATATTTGGCTTGTAGGTGGCTAAATTTGAACCTTTCCCTAAAAGGCAGCCGTAAAGTAGATCAGGTGCATCAGAAGATGAGGTCAAAGAAGCAAGTACAGTTCTAAAGATTTTTCTTCAATGTAGTACTACACTTTGAAACATAACTAAACATGACATCATATTTATTATTGCATGAAATAAGCAAAACTCTTTAGGAAATCAGTTCTTAGCCATTGAGCTGTGTTAGGTCAGTAGGACTGTTCCGACCATGCAATTTCAGAGGGAAATGAGATACAGCCTGTTTCTTTTAGTGCATCAGTAATAAAATACTGCTTATCTTTGCACAAGCGCATTACAACATGCTCGGGTTTTCATTCACATGTTTACATTGCACAGAAGCCACATCGTCCATAACTGATAACGCCGTTTTCATTCCAGTGAAACACATGAGTTTTTAAGAGCATGAACGAACATTTGTCAGTGGTTTGGAAGAGCAAGTGTGGACAAACAGACAGCAAAAATTCAGATGTGAGCATTTAATGTCTTTCTGTAGTAAAAAATAAGCAGTTTATCTTTTTAAAATTCCATCTTATCCAGACTCTTAACAGTTTTATTGTAAAACACTTAAGGAGAAAAGGAAAAGTATACTCTCTGCAAGGGAAAGTGTGTAGGGAAGGAAGGTGCAGGTCCCATCCTCCCTGTTTGCTGGTCCCTCTTTTGGAAGTTACTATTCCTTCTCTTTTAGACTTTTGTGCTTCCTCGGCACTTTTCCAAGTTCCCTAAAAATAATTCTTCTGCTAACACCCGTCAACCACAAAATGACGGGAATATCTTCATCTCCCTGTCTCTGAAAAGGAAAGCAAACCCAACAAAAAGTCTGTCCCAAAATCTTACCAGAAGCTATTTTCTGATCCAACAAAACCAAAGTGGAGGCTAGCTTTATCCCCTAGTGCATAAGAAAGTGTAAAAGAAGAGTATGGGCATCTTTATTTAAAAGAAAATGCTTTTTAAGCTCTATTTGAGCTCAAAGAAATTCTGGCATAGTTTCAGAAATAAACATTTTCTTTGGTTTAATTTTTTTAAAGTCAGTTAATCTACTAATCTGAAAATGATGATCGGAATATATCTTTCCACTCTTATTTGGAGTTTTTACTTTTGGAATAACTGGCAAAGATAACAAAACTTTTGAATTTATCTAGAAAAGATATCAAGATTTTGAAAGTATATCGTTAATCTCAAGTCAGCTTTCAAAGAGGCAGTATGTCATTACCATATAAAACACAGAAACTGAGAAGTATTTATGTTTGATTTGGATCCCATCAGAAGCAACACAGATGTTTCCTTTTGTGAGAAGCCACCCCCAAATGGAGCACTCAAATGTCACTTGAAAATTATTTTGGAATTGCCCACAAGATTTCCCATGTCATTTAGCTTTTTCAGTCTTTAATATTATAATAAACCAAGCAAATTCTAAAATTGTCACAGCTAAAAATCTTTATGTTACATGCCTCGATTCCCGCATATATTTAGCATGGTGGTATATGTAAACAAGAAAGTAATGATCTGGAGGAAAAGGAGCAGAAAAATAAATGGTGAGCAAAGAGAATGGGCAGGAAGGAGAATTGCTTTCCTGCCTCGCTCAGATGTCTTTCAGGGATCTGATATAAGAACCTAGGGAACGTTGTTAAGCTGCTCAACCCCTGACCTGCAATTTAGGAGAAAAAGAGAGGGAAAGTCTACGTCTTACGGAATCATAGTTACTAGGAGCTTTGCCAAGTCAGTGAAAAGGACTTTAGAAAGTGGATGGACATATACAGCAGGATTTCCTGTTTGTTTGTTTGTTTTGGCAGTCATCATTCTTGAATCCCCTGCATATGGAAATGTGGTCTCCCGCAAAAGGAGAAAATGTGTTCCACTCACTGCTTTCCTCTGTAGGGGTCTCATATCAATTACCCCTCTCTTGCACAGAATTGCAGTGCACATCTGAGGATTACAAAGCTTAACACCTACCTGCCAGCAGCTGGGATGTGAGGACCAGAAGGTTGCTAGTGGCTAATAAAGCCAAACCAACAGTTTTAACCTTTCCAAGGTACCAGGCTGAACAAGATCCTAAGCTTCAAAGCTAACAGGCACTTCACCACATACATCCATCTCAAATAAGACCTGTCAGTGTGTGTAAGGAATGTTCTAATGTTTCCCTGAGCTTGGGCAAAGATGTCTGCATTAAACCGGTTATTTCCTGATGGGGTTCATCTTAGAAGATGGCTGCTTTATAAGCATCTCTGAGTGGAATGATCATTTGAGCAATTTGTAGACATGCAGAGAAGAGCATCCCCCACAAGTGCTGTTCTAGCATCCATCAGGCCTACTGAGTGGCCATATACATATTTTCATGGATGCTACATTTTGTTTCTATCCTGTAGAGGACTGGATCTGATTAAGAAATTACCGCACCAGGGACTTGTTCTGAGGCTCCGTTCTGCAAATCATTGTCCACTCCTGGATTCAGGGGAGTCCCTGAAGAGTCATCCCTGAAGATACTGAAAATGAATTGAAGAATGCCATGCGTGCGCACATGCACACACACACATGAAGTGCAAGCCTCCTTTTTCTTGGCTAGAGAAGTTGGGTTGGCCAAAGCTTATACTTTATCGGCAACTCTGCCTCTTCTTAGTGGCTGCACTAATTAATTTGCTTCCTGTTTTCTGGCTTTGCTGTTCCTTGTGTTCACATAGAATTTACACTCTCTTGTTGTGGTAAATGGAATAGAAAGTTTGGAGGATTGCCCAAGTCTACAGGGATTGGAACTGTCTTCTGGAACTGTAGTTCAAAAAGTATTCTGAAAAGAGTGGAATAAATATATCTAAACCTGGCAACAGTGTTTTTTCACTGAGTCTTTGGAGAGAAATAATTTAAAAAGTTGGTATTATCTCAGTTAAATCTGTGACCAAGTCCTGGAATGCCTTTATCACTAAAGATATCTCCTTCCTTTCTCTTTGTCCATGCCATTTTACACAAATGACTCTTCCGAGGCATGTCTCTTTAAAGAAATGGAGGAATCTGAAATTTATAAATTAGCCTTTTCTCCCTTACAGTTTCAGCATAATCAAGTAGTTTGAGAATTTCCATTTCGAAGAGCTTAGGTCATCTCTCACCACCTTTTTGGAAATCCTCCCAAATCTGTTATTCCCTTCGGACTTGTTTTCAGATTGAGCTGTTTTGTTCCAGAATCCTGAACTTCTTTTATAGTTTTCCCCACTGACCTCACAACTTCTTCCATTTTATCTTCTAGACTAGATAGTATTTCCTCTGGCATAGGGATCTACATGCTGTGCCCAGACTTTTTGTGTTGCGTGTAATTGTTGGATTTTATCTTTGTTATGTTGCAGACCGTCTGTCTAATTAGTCAACCAATGTAACTCTTCCTGAAGAATCCTGTATTTGGATTAAACCATCTTTTGAAAGACAGTATGAGTTAGGATAGTTTTATGTCATGTACTTGTGTCAAGACAGCTGCACAGAATGACCTGGTGTCTTCTCCCAGTAGTTGCTTGAACAACAGTTTTAGACAGAATCTTCAGAGTTTGGAGTTTTAAAACACAAGTTCACTGAGATTTCTAATATGTGTTGTTTTGGAGACAACGTTGTTCTGCTAAGAGATATGTTTGAGCTTTTTGCAATATAGACTCTTTCCTATGTTCTTATTGTCCGTACATGCCTGTAGCTACTGTCTGTGTCTACGTACTGCTGTCAGTGAGTGAATTTTTCAGTGCAAAGAATTCCCTCACCTGCAAATGAGCCTTCACAGGGAATCCATTTCATGCAATATGAATGTTTGCCTACATGTTTTGTTCACTGCTTATTTTACATTTTTTATTAAAGTAGAGGAAGCTTTGCAGCAGTCCATTCAGTTAAGTGTAGTATCAAAGCTCCACAGTTGATAGTGTCTCCCTGGGACATACATATGCAAAACGTAATTACAGATCTGTCCATCCCTAGGAGAAGGCATGCCAGCCTCACTACAGCTGGAAGTGTAAATGGTTTCCAGCACTAAAGTTAAGCTATGTCTGCAATGCTGTTGCTTATGGCAGATTCATACCACAGGTTTTATATGGACCTTAGAAATTGCTATAGGCCATACAATCAGGTTTTCTTACATTTACTTTAATAATGACTTTAAATTATATTTAGATAAGCATGCAGTTGAGAAGAGGGGAGAAGTATCTTAAAAACAGTATAGTTTCTCCCTGGTTTATTAACTCTTAATAAAAAATGGAAAATAAGCAGTAAACAAAACAGGTAGGCAAATACTGACATTGCATGAAATTGATTCCCTGTGAAGAGTAAGGCCAACACCGGTACCACCGTAACTTACACTTTTACTTTCCAAATAGTCTGGATGCGGGACTGGGATGTGCACTGAATTCTTCCTGGTCTCATTTTTGAGTGTAAATCCTCCTAAGACGGGGTCAGAAACACAAGATCAGACATCAGTAGCATCAATTGTTTATCATAAAGTCCTATACTTAAAATAAACATATTTCCTGTCAGATATATTGCAAGTCATTAATATTATGTTTTATTGGTTAACTTTCTGCCTTTATGGTTATTTTTTGTTGAAACATGTACATTAATTATGAAAACAATGCTTTCATTAAAATAGTTCTACTACCGCATCTTACTAATACGCTGGAATAACATTCCTTGGGAATCCTACAATTTCTTTCACCAAGATAAAAATGGATCTGCTAGACTTTTAGTTTCTTTCAGCAGAAAGTTTCCTTTGAATTTTATTCTCTATGTCTGTCAAGCTCAAACTAATTGGGAATGTTCTCCTTCAAAGGGTGAAAAAGCCACCTTTTGGTAACTTTGGCACATGTACCGTATCCTTGTAAATTAAATTCTTCACACTTTATTTAATAATGTGTTTTCTCTTTAATATTATAATTGCTGTTTAAAAACAAAGCAAATTTTCTTAAGAGTTATTTCAGCAGATGTATAATTATCCTTAAGGATATGTGGCTTCTCACTGACTCTTGGCATGCAAAAAGAAGAGATACGGCTTTGGGTTTATCGCAAGGAATTTAAACTGTGTGTACTTTTGGCCAAAAGACCATAGTTACAAAACAAAACCCATCCCGTGTTGTCTCTGTGCTTTGCATTTCCATACCAAATACTTTCAGCTTGGATTGTATGATAATACGTGTGTTTGATATGCATGGTTTGTTTATGTCGGACTCCATTATCCTGTCTCATGTTCTTGGAGTGCCTGAAGTAGTTTCGCTAATCTGTCAGCATAGTATGTACTTGTGGATAAATATAGCCATGCAGCCACTCCGTGAGTGGTCATCATCATATGCTGAAGCTAAAAATTACCCCTTTGGTTATGGAAAGGCTGATCTGATCCGGAGGCCTGCTCTAGCTCACACATTGTAGGTCTTCAGCACTTGTATATTAAAAAACAAAACCAAAAACTAAAAGAAATGTCTACCTCAATGCTGAAAAATTTGTAGTGAAATATGAAACAGGATTATGAAACAACTGATTTCTTTTTTGATATTAGTTAGAAAAGGATTCTAACTTTTCTAACTGAAGGAGTGGAACATTTCAGGTATTCACAGGCTCATGGATATTACAGTAGCATGTTGGAGAAAGTCCAGTGTGATCGGCTTTATAAAAGGGCTCGGTAGGTACGAAAATACTGCAAATACATATTTTGGTTTCTGTTATTAGTTTGTTTGTTGTTGCTAAATTGTATATTTGACACAGTTCACTAAAAAAATGCAATCTCTGTTTTTTCTGCTTAATGATACTGAAAATTCAGTAACTTTGGCTGAAGTTGTATCCAGTGTAGCACAGACTCTTGGCTTATGAGTTATGATCTTTCTGTTGTTTTGCTTCATCTTAGAGCTTTAAGAAGAATACCTGTAGTGGAAATCATAGCAGAGTCTCTTATGATAATTAAATTTAATTTTGTACTCATCCCCACTATCAGCTTAGTGACTGTGTGTGTGTGTGTGTGTGTGTGTGTTAAAACTTCTGGGTTTCTTTACAACTGTTTCTCTGATCAGGGAAGTGATCAATACTGGAAAAAAATTAGCAGTGATTTTAGTTCAGTAATCCTTTCTGTGGCAATAGTATATGGTTGTGGTGACAACCATATGTGATATTGCATTGCTACTTCTGTACTTACTCCTTTTAAAATTTTTTTTTTAAATACATAACATTGAGAAAATCTTATGGTTACTGAACTAAATTAAAATATTCTGTAGGAAAATACTATCATTTGAAATGCAGCTTATTGCAGATGCAGTAGAAAAATAGGGAACATACCTTGGAAACAAGAAAATGGGTGGTTTGAGAGAAGTAGTCCTCTGCCAGAATTTCCCCTCAAAATGATAAAGACTTCTTCTAGTTGATCAAGCATAGTTAATCTTTTTTACAGATTTTCCTAGGATAGCAGCTTTAGATATGTATTCAAATTTCTAAAACTGACCTACAGATTCCCTGCTATTGCAGGGCCCTTGGGCATCAGGGTTACCGTGGTCTCCTGATGTGCATCACCCTTCATTCGCCTTGGGAATGAGCTACTTTTCTCTAGGTGAAGGGTTTAGTTTAATGTAGTACTTGTGTGGTGACCAGTGTCCTACAATATGTTAGGAGTACAAACTAAATGTTTCACTAGTCCATTCTGGTACTTCTCTTTGTAGAACATTGTCATTTTGAAATCAGATAGTAAAAACTTAATTTGTCAATTAAATCAATATTTAGAATTGAGTATAACCCCTTCCTCCCACCTCACTCCCACCGGATATCTTCTGCATAAACCCATGCAAACTATATGTGATGATTTCTCACATAAAAGCCATGGTTTTTATTTAATGGGGCAGTGTTTCACTGGCATAGATGGCAAAAATGGACATCTCCTTTTTTATTTTTTATTTTTAAGGCTCCTATTACAATATGTCAACATGAAGGGATCAATCATGGATGACTTCAGTGCAGGTGTTTCTTAAATTTTGAGTCCTTTATTTCCAGTTTTATCTCTCAGAGGCAACTTCTTTTATGAGCTTTGTAGGGCTCTCAGTCTAGGAAAATGAACTATATTCTGTTAAAGCTCGTATATCATCAGTACAGATGTCAGTGATAGTCTAGTCACTGGGACAGATTTTTGCAATGCAAATAACAAGCATATGCAAATGCTTGAGATAATGGAACTGAAAAGATGCATTAGAAAGCCAAACCTGTATGTAATAGTTCATGACCAACTCATGATGAATTCGGAACCCTCACACTATTGGCAATGTTAACTTCTGCACTGAAGGTACTTGAATGGAGTTAGGAGCTACAAAATGATCTTTTACAAATTTGAACTAAATCAATGTAATGTGTCAGTCACTTCTATAACTGCTGTAGTTACTGTAGCAATGAGAGATGTTAACCCCCAGGATATCCTTTTACTTTCCTTTGGGGGGAAGGCTGGACAGTCCTATATATCAGAGAAGAGCCAGAATAAAAATTTTTGGTGCACTGACAAGTCTCGCAAATAATTGCATTTCTCTGTTGCAGTGTGCAAATAACTGATATTTCAGTTAGATGTCTGGAAAAAAAAAAAATAGATCAGCCTGTGTCACAAATCTAACAGCATTGTTGTTAAAAGGCTTCCTACTAACAATGACTATGTGGATTTAAATTCCAGTCTCAAAATCGTGGCTGAATGCCACGATGATTGAAGATAAGGGTGGCAGCTCCCAGGTACAGTGGCTAGGGTTTCTTAAACTTCATTTCGTAAGGATGTGAGGCGTGCCTGATCTCACGCGCTGCCTGCCTGCCTCCCTTCCATCCTTCCTGCGTGGCCCTTCATAGTAAATTTTGAACTTAGCCAATTTAAACCAAAATTGCCTGAGGAACAGAAGGCAAGTTTGCATTTGATTAGATTCCTACAGATTCCTTCAGGAGGGAGCCGGGGCCGGTTGCAGTGGCCCGAGAGAGGCGGGCGGCCCAGCCCGGGCGTGTTTGGCTTGGCAGAGGCTGGCCGGCGGGCAACCTGCCTGCCCAGCCCCGGCACGGGGATTGGGAAGGAGCTTGGGAACGGCTGGGGGGAGTTTGGGATGATGACGGGGGGAGGACAGGGCTTTTACTTCACAAAGGACACAAATCCGTAAGAAAATTGGTTTCACTGCTCACAAAAAACACCATTTTTCCTAACTGAGTGCTCGGCGGTGATTTCATGGGTAGTTGCGAGCCAGTCAAAACCACACATCCGGCAAATATATTAGTGATCGTAAAAATATTGTCTGACTCCTTCCTAAAGCTATTTGTGGAGAAATTTCCATTACCTAGTATATTTGATAGTCCATATAAATTTGCATCTGATCCTGTGCATCCCACTGTCTTCATGCTTAAACTTTAGGAGAGCCTAGGTGATGACAGGAGAGCAGTAGCGCTTACACTCTTCTCCGGTGGCTCTTTTTTCATTGCTTTGAAGTAGATTATTATTCAGAACAACAGGATATTTTTAGAAACGGCTTTCTAGAATATGAATGTAGAACTGTTCTATACACTTTGCTTTAGGCAACGAGTCATAAGGCCAACAAAACTCTGTGATTATGCTTTTGCCCTCAAAAAATCAAGTGAAACTTTGCAGGAAACAAATCTAGCAGGAAACATCTATTGGAGTGGAATAAGTGGTGCTGCAGTGCTAAAGAGCGATGGCATACCGTACCAGTCAGGGCAGTTATTTTCAAAGTAAAGGAGGGATGTGTTACACTTGCAGAATAACAGCTACATGAACAAAAGCATTTCTATCTTGCATTACAGTCATATAGTGGACTTCTAAACTTTGATTTTTTCTAAAGGAAAATATGTTCTCTTTCCCCAATGCATCTTTTTTTATTTTTCAGTGCATAAATTTGGGGTCTGATTGTGCCACATCTTGAATACTCTCAAACAATAATGTAGTTTTTTCATTTTTTTGCAGCAATGAAGTGCTAAAGTATTTGAGAAAGATCTAAAATCTCATTTATTCTTAAAACAATCTCATGTAATTAAAAGTTGACAGTACTTTCACTAGTAGTTGCAATTTCGTTCCTCGAAAGGAAAGGCTAAAGGCATTATGTGTGCAGGAATCCATCATTGTAGTTTGTTCGTTTTCTTTCTTTCTTTCTTTCTTTCTTTCTTTCTTTCTTTCTTTCTTTCTTTCTTTGCAATTTGGATGCATCATACAATGTAACACTCTGGAATGCGATGCTATGGGGAAATGTTATAATGATATTAGTTCACAATAATTTCCACAGTTTGTGTTGCATTAAAGCACCTCTGTCCCAATCACCAGTTGTGCTCATGGGTGTTACGCCACTTCTGTTGCATTCAGAGTGGCTAATGGCTGGTTTTCCCAGTGTTACTGACTTTGCTACTTTTAAAGTCTGTGGCAAAGCTACCAGAGGGTGCTACCAGTACCTGCCTGAAGACCAGACATGACTTTTATTGCCCATAAGAGCTAAGCCTGAGAATTTTGTTTTGGAAAATTCATACATGGAATGGTAATATTTGAATCAATGGGGTTTTGTTTCATAGTACTTTAATATTTTTTTTTCTTGAGTTTTCCAGAAAAGCAGTAGTAGAGCTAAGCCTAGTATGTAATATCTTGATATTAGTTATGGGGAATTCACAGAATCACAGGATAATTGCATTGGAAGGGATCTCTGGAGGGTGATTAGTCCAACCTCTGCTCAGCAACGAGAGAAGGTTTCTCAGGGCCTTGCCCAGTCAAGTTTCAAGTATCTCCAAGAGTGGAATTTCTGCTGTATTAGTGGACAGCCTGTGCCAGTGTTTGATCACCCCCTCACACTGGAAATTGTTTCCATATATCTAATTGGAATTTCCCACATTCCAATTAGCGTCTGTTGCCTCTCATTCTGTCACCACGCTCAAAGAAGAGTCTGGCTCCATCTTTCCTGTGCCCCATTAGGTAGCTGAAGACTGCAATAAGATCTCACATTAGCCTTCTCTTCTTAAGGTTGAACCCATCCAGCACTCTCAGCCTGTACTCACGTAGCAAGCATGTAAGCCTCTGACCATCTTTGTGGTCCTCGCTTGGCCTTGCTCCAGAATAGCAACATCATTCTTGTACAGGGGAGCCCAAAACTGGACACAGTACTCCAGGTGTGATCTCTCAAGTGCCAAATGGTTCCATAGGGTTTGGTACTTTCAGAAAAAATTATTACATAATGACCATTTTTTGGCCATGGAAAACATTTTGTGTCTGACTCTTCCTATAAGATTTGTACTGGTGAAACATCGTTTTTAAAGGAGTCATTCTTGATTGACCTCAGAATAAATGAGAGGAAAAACAGTCCCTTTACAACTCACAGTAGTCAAAAGATCAGACTCCTGACTTTTGCAAGGATAGGTCACTTTGAATAGCAGTAAAGAATAAATTTGTTATTTGACAACTGAGCTGCAGATCTGGCCTACAAGATAAAGAATAAGAAATGAGGATGTTATTCAAACAGTTAGGTGTCAGCAAGTCTTACCGTGTAAAAAAATGGGATTGAGTGTGCACTGCATAGTAAACACTATGCAGTTTATATGCAGTTTATATGCAGTTAATACATAAGCTTTCATTTTTTATGTCATCTTCCAGTCTACATTATGTAAATTTTACCTATAACTATACCATGAATGTATTTATGTATTGTGTATTTCTTTGATTATCAACTGTTCTCCAGTTTTGCTTTGACAGCATAGTGGGCCAATGGAAAAGTTAAGACCTGTTGAATTACCCACAAATAAATGTGTCCTTTCTACATTTCAGCTTCTCCAGTTGGTAACGGATATATCAAGCCACCTGTCCCACCTGTTTCTGGTACACAGAGAGAAAAAGGACCTCCAGCCATGTTGCCTATCAACGTTGACCCAGACAGTAAACCAGGCGAATATGTCCTGAAGAGTTTGTTTGTTAACTTTACTACTCAGGCTGAACGCAAGATTCGCATCATCATGGCAGAACCTCTTGTGAGTAAAAAGAAACTCTAAGTATACATGCACTTTACTTTGAATTTATTTTTAAACCAGGCTTGCTTGCCATGCAATGCAGAATATTTTGCTTGTAGTCTGCGTTGGAGTTCGGTAGTGTTTCCCAAACTGCAAGATATGCTACTATGGCAATTAGAAGGTTGTGGGAGAGGACAGAGGTATGCAAGATATGCCAAAGGGATGACATGAAAGGGAATGAATACTTTATTTCTGTTTGCAATATGGGCATGTGTTAATGTGATTGAGAGGCGAAAGGGGTGTAAGCCAGCATAGATTTCACAGTTGGGAAAGTGGTCACTTGAGTCACAGTGGATTAGAAAATGCCGAAATATGATAAAAACAGTATTTCTGAACATGAAAAATGAATAGCACTGCTGGTTCTTATTTTAGTTCTGACAGCAGTAGGTTTCATAATCTATCAAAGTGCTATAGCACCTATTTTCCAGATATGAAAAAGCATGCAGCATTTGAAAAAGGAGGTCTTGCACAGTCAGTGAGAGAGCCGCCGTTATTTATATTTCAGGCAAATTTAACATACAAGTATATCTGTTGCAAATTGTCTGAACTTCTTGGATTCTGCTATTTTAACTTGAGACTACATTTTATAGACATTGTTATTATTTTGATTAGGGAAAAATAGTGTGTAACCTATATTTTAGTTCTCACAAAGTAAAAATAATAATAATAAAAATGTAACCAGGAACCTGTATTTCTGAGCTGTAAGGGAATTTTTATAAAATCTTATCACTTTTTTTTTATAAAGCACAGTTTAGAATACTTAATTCAGTTCCCCATTTTCAGGTCTAAATATTCAGAACAGTAAAATTAAGATTGTCTTGATTCTGATGGCATCTGTTTAGCTTTATATATGGATTTAGATTCAGAAGCATTTGGTGCTTGGAAAGTTTTTCCAGACTTTCCTTTGAAACATTAGGTAGATACAAGATGACAGAAACATCTTATATAATTTTTAAATAATGCAAAAAAACTAACAGGAAGTAAGTAATACTTTGGCAAAGATCCAGTTTGTTCTTCTCTCATGAGTCCCCTCCAAATCGTAAAAGGTGGAATAAGCTGACAGTCATAGTGTATGTGCTTTAAAAAAAAATGCCAGCACCTCTTTATTACCATCCAGTCTTCATATGATGTGCAGTGAACATCTTTAAAATTTTAAGGCAAAATGTGTTGTAAAATCACTTGACAAGATCAGGGAAACAACACAAAGACCAGGACTGAGAACATAATTTCCTTACGGCACCTTTGTTACTCTAAACACTAGTCTCTGCATTTTCGTGTAATATTTCAAACATAACTATGAACCAGTGACCCTGATTTATTCCCATTTCATCTTGTGTTAAGATGATTTTGAGTTGCTGTGTGTTGATACATTATTTTTGTCGCTTTGTGAAACTATATCTGAATGTTGATCTTATCTTATTCAGTGAAATTTTACTTGGTAAGTTCAATGTAGAGAATAAAAATATGACATGAGACTAGAATGTCACCTTCTTGTCAACATTTTCAGAACGTATTTCTTACAGGGGTCTAACCATGAGACACTAACAATAATTCAGTGACATACTCACATCTTATTAATACTAATAGGATTTACAAGTCATGGCATGCTGCTATTTGAGGGTGACTGTAACAAATGTGTAAGCAGGTTTTTGTAGACATTCAGTCAAAATGATCTTGGAATAATTAGGTTGTAATGAAAGAAGTGACATGGGCAAATGGCAAAAATTATTCTGGAATAATGGCTAAGAATTTAAGTCCACTCTTTGTGGGATAGCTGTTGGGTGTTTAGCAGCTTTGTTCCCGCATTTCTACTCTACTGACTAAGATTGTGACCAGGAAGTCCCAAGGATTTGAGAGACAGAGATTATAAATTGGTGGTGCAGAGCCACCCTTTGGCCTTTTTTCACAATAGGTAGTCAAATGGTGAGGTCTTTGAAGATTCTGTTCTAATTAAACTCAAAAGTACTTCAAAGAAAGTCAAACTTGCAAAGTGCTCTAACAATGAGATGTTTCTAGTTTGAATGCTCTAAGTCATTACAAGATATGACAGTTTAATTTTATAATGAGTGATGAATACTTAAGATATCTTTTAGAGAAGCTAAAATGATCTGTTTATAATATAATTGCTTTTTCCTCTCTTTTATCACAAAGTCTAGCTCACATTCAAGCTTTGAAGTTACTGTGGGTTTAAACTAAAGACTTACTGATGTATTTTTTACCTAGATATTTCTTTTCATGCACAAATTTTGCCTGCTTGTCCTTTCTGTTTATCATTACTGTTGTTTTTATAAATTTTTCTCTCTGTTTCTTGAGTCCTATATACCTGTTTGATATAACATCTTTCTTTTGTGATGTACACAGAGCCCAACTGTAAATGACAGTGCTATGTAGCACTGGTAGCTATGGTGGAAAACCACATTTGTGTCCCACACAAATTGCAGATGCTAGCAAGGCACAAAATTTTTTTGCTGTTTTCTAGGGCAGCAGTGAAGGGCACAGCACCCCCCTCCCCTCCTGCAGCCCCATGAAATCTCAGCTGGGATAGTAAGATCCCAGCAGCAGAAAAAGCAGAGGGCAATGTCACCTACTCCTCCTGCTGCCTTGGCTGTCAACCGAGTATGATTTGACATTTTGGTTACTGGATCTGGCAGCAATCATCATAAAAAACGCACTCCCCAGTTAATATGTTTTCTAGGCATGAATCTAATGTCGAATATCCACTGCTAAGTCTTTAATGAGTTAGACTGGAAACCGTTTTTTTTTTTCCAGATGTGGGGTTTTTTTACTTTGGAGAATATTTTATTTGGAATTTCAGGTCAATTTTTTTAACCTTTTTAGGGTCTCTGAAATATAACAAACATTTCAATAATTACATTAAGTTCACAGTTATGTGACTAATTTTTAATTATTAAACTACTGTACCCAGATTGTCAAGTTATATTAATCCAAATTAAAGGTATTTGACAGCAGAATTAATTAAAAGGGATTTTCCAGTTTATAAAATTAAATTCACATAAATGAAATGTAAATAGTTTCTTCTTGATAATCTTTAATAATTTCCTGCTTCTTTTCTGTAAAAAATTGTTCTCCTTTGTAATGAATATTAAGAATTTTTCCTGCAGACCTTTTTTCACAGCTGATTGCATTCATATTTACATTTTTATCAGTTTATATTGTAAATCTTCTTTGCTTTGCTTCACTTACAAACACAATTTGATATTTTATTACTGCTGATTTTTTTTCAGGCAGTGGTGACCTTAAAATGAAGCTAGAATGTGGAAGCCAGGGAGATATTTTTGCCAGTTCAAATGATAAAATCTGTTTACATATATTAATGCTGTATGGCAAAAATGTAGAAAATAGTTTCCTTTTTAGGACCGTTGATTATCACTTAGTGTAATAATTCATCCTGTGCATACTGATCAGGCTAATCTTTAAATATGGCATTCAGCAGTACTTAAACACAGCTGTAGACATTGATAAAATGTAGTGAGCTACAGGCATTGACAGTGGTTAATGGTTAATTTAGCTGTTGGTAAACTTTCATTATGCTTTTCTCCTGCTCGCATCTTCTTTTACTGAGCTTGTCTACATTCAGGATCTCTCTGAATACTGAACTCAAGAACAGAATTTACTCATTATAGGATTAGGACTATGAGCATATTCATGTATTCTGCCGGTAACTTTCTCCTTTTATTAGGTAGGTATATCTGGCCTTTGTGAAAAAAAAAAAAAAATATGAAAGCAGTGATGTGATTGATACTAGTGTATTTATTAATTCCGTTTCATTATAAGCTCAGACACATTGAAATATAGCCCTAATATCAAAACAGATTGGGTGATAACAGCCAAACAGGTGGTCAGGAAGATTTTGAAAGAGCAAGAATAATGCAAGTTTGTTTTTGCAAAGACTGACCAATCAACATGTATAGTGGCACTGCTGCCCAGTTAGGTTTAATCTAGGCTTCGCTTTCTCTAGGCAATGCTGAAGAAATATGCTAAGGACAGACTTGGGAGAAAAGGAAGTAGAAGGGGTTTTGGTTTTTGACTGCTGGACTGTGATAACTAGTAAGATTTATGCAGGCTATAATAATACCAAAGAGGTTTTTTTTCATACAGCTATAATGTAGAATTTTCTGTTTTACATGGACTAAAATTTGAGCTGCATCACATGAGGAATGACTCCTTTGTTCTCATCTATAATGAAACACATTAGCGTTACACATTTTTTACATTTGAAGTCCTCATGAATAGTTTGGCATACGCAGGGACTTTGGACCCCTGTTTATTCACAGTGCACAGACAGGAGTTACTATCAGGAACAAGTAATTAATTGGAAAAGAGGAAAGGCAGACTGCCTTGCTCTGTTCTAATTATCCACTCAGTATGTGTGTGCCCAGATAAATTGAAAAGAAGACAACTTTATTTGAATAATCTTATGCAAGTATATATTGAAAATGCTGTTCTTTTTTCCCATACAAAATTGTCTTCCCTAGGATCTTTTGCTGTAAATGCTGCAAACATGCCAGATTCCCATTGTCATCTGCTCCT